>PVLD010030211.1:0-17128 GCA_004027595.1 Dinomys branickii
CTTCGAAGTGTGTGTTCAGGCTAACACATACAGATATACACTATTAATCTAATATCCTGTCTTCGATTATTGCTTAGCATTAAGTGATATAATACAATAGTAGAACCATGTTAGCCCTCCTGCACATATGTATATTCATATATATTCCTCTATACATACATACATACATTTTTGTCTTTTTCTTTTTCTTTTCTCCTTTGAATGATAGCTATTGTTCCATGCAGCCTCCTAGATTAAGCACTTTAATTTAGTATCTCATTTAATCCTCATAATAACCCCATGAAGTAGGTAGTGACTTCTCAGTTTTATTAGGTAAATAAAACCAGTGAGTTGTCTACACAAATTTAGTTTAAAATGTAGTAAGATTAAAAACTCACCAAGCTCACATCATTGGTCGAAAAGGGTCCTTAACTTGCTAAACCAACAAGCAAAGTGGAGGGGAGTTGCCTCTTCCTGAGGGGGGAGAATACTGATTCAGAGGGACGACTGTACAGGGGATCATAGTTCCTCTGACTCCACTGCAGCCTGGAGGGAAATCCACAAAATCTTCCTCTTTCCTTAACTGGTGGCATTTTTCAAACAAGATAAACTAATATTTCATAAAGAAAGCATTTTACAAAGCACAGTATGTAGTGAGGAACTTGAATCCCAGCTAGAAAGTACCTTAGGGAGTTCCTAGGAGCTTCCGTATGAACTGTCTTCCTTTTCTCTCTCCCTTCCTTCCCTCCTTTCTTTTTCTCCCTCCTTCTTCCCTTCCTCCCTCTCTTTCTCCCTTCCTGTCTCTTCTCCCGTCCTGTCCCCTCTCCCTTCTGTCCTTCCTCCCATTGACTTTCTCAGTGATGAGGATGAAACCCAGGGTCCTGTACATGCTAGGCAAGCGTTCTCCCACTGAGCTAGGTCTCCAGAATTTCTGCATAAACATTTGAAGGTCTAAAACTCTTAAGGAGGCTGGAGGTAAACGGCTGAGAGTATGTGAACAGGTAAGGATCATCTGGGTTTGTGATTACCAGTAGCCCTAAATAATCTCAATGGTTTATGACAAGAAAGGTTATTTTCCATGCTGTAAATGACCACAGTGGTTTGAGTGGGGGGTTCCCTAGGATATGGTTTGTACACACTGTTCACAATAGCCTCACTCTGGAAGAGACACACCTCACAGGCTGCAACAATCCCAAGACCACATCTGAATGGGGGGGGCACGGGGCAGGGACTTGCCTTCCTACCTCCAGGCCAGCAGGAGAAGAGGAGACAGCTGAACAGCAGTAGTGACTACTACTGAAGTGGGAACTCCAGAAAAGCAGAGGTGAAAGCAACCAGCTTGGGCTACAAACTTTCTGGGACTAGGGATGGCATTAGAAGCCTATAATTATGTGGATGTGTAATGACTTGTTTATTATGGTGGCTAAGAAGAAGGTGAGATTTAATATATTTTTTCCAAAAAATGTTGCAATAGTTGGCCAATTTATGCTGTGCTAAGTTTGCTAAAAGAATGTAGATTTCTTCTTTTTTTTAAGACTGTAGATTTCTTGCTGTCATGTAGAGTTAAATATGTTTATTCTCCTCCCCTACTTTCACTGAAGTTCAATACAAAGCCTTTTGTGTTACTACTTTATCAGGTGGTGCTGGAGATTGAAACCCGGGCCTTATGCATGGTAAATATGTGCTCTGCCACTGAGTTATGCCCCAAGCCTCTTTTAAGTGCCTTCTAACTCTGTTTTTCAATATGACAAATCTAATAGTATTTCATGTTGCATTGCTAGCTGCCAGCATGAGGCTGAAGGAATTTCTTTGTTTTGAACCCATGAATAAAACTTTCACATGTGATATATGATTCTACTTATCACTACTTCTGTTCCATGAAGATATTTGATCTAAAAGTATTGCATAGAGAATGAACACGATAACTCAAAACACTTGTTATTACTGAAATAACTCCTAGGGAAGATGGAATCTTGCCTCTTCATTCTCCAAAGAGAATGTCTCCCTCTCTTTAGAAAGAATATGGATGAAACGTTTCTCAGGTTGAGTTCTCCCAGAAACTAACCCTCTGAGTAGGAGTTGAGGGTAAATCCTTATCTATCTGGTTGTGATTCCAGAAACACCAGCAGGAAACAGTAAGGAAGTGGTTGGGAATAGAGGAAGGAAAGGAGGAAGGAAGGAAAGAAAGAAGGAAGGGAAAAGGATAGGAAGGATGGGGGGGAGGAAATAAAACAGGATACCATTGCTTAGAGAAAAGTTAGCTCTGCATAACTAAGACTCAAAGTTGGGGACCTCAGGGATACTGTAGGATAGAGTTTTCCTAGAGCCCTGCCTCCCAGTGGGAAAGATGGGAGTATTTTTATACCATCTGTCTTTGACTGGTTGACTATGAGAGCATTCACTGCCTGCCTATCTGGCACCAGCCAGGTGGAGTCTAGAGCTAGAGGAAGCCCTTGAACAGAAGCACAGGAAGAGGCGGGACATGCAGGAACACTGCATCCCCTTCCAGCAGGAAGACGGGGCCTAGCGTGCTGATACCCTCAGTACAGAGGCAAGCCCTGGGCTGCTGAGAGTGTCTGATATACCCGGCTCTCAGGCTGTATTAGTCAGCTTTTGAAAAATGTGTTGAAAATATGACATCCGAAAAAAGATGGCATCTTTTTCAAATGTGACAGCGCATAAGTCACATACAGCTCAGTCTGGGCGTGGGCTCTGTTACGGGATGGGGATGCACTGACCCACGAAAGGCTCAGAGTGTTGGAAGAACTTACTTTGTTCAGGAGCGGGTTGGAAAAGAGATACTTCACACAACTGTGACAGGAGTGTTGTGTAGAGAGGCAGTGGGCAGAATCCTTCAAGGATACGGTCTTTATCATCCAGCCCAGGACTTTTACTCTTTACTCCTTGAAAAAAGAGAAACTTGCAGTGATTATTATCGAAGACCTGTCAATGCTTTAGCACCTTCAGCTAGTACACCATAGGGTGCTAGATATTAGAAGTTCCATCTCTGTCTTGGTTGATTTACCCTTTAAGCTCGAATATTTTCCAGAGGCGGCAGAACGGAATTGTCTCAGAGTACTGACTTCTCATTTTCCAGGCAGATCCCTAGGATAGGCGAAGGGAAGGGTTTGTCTGGGAGAGGGTAGACTTTCTCTAAAGAAGAGAATTCTGGAAGTCATCATAATTAGACAAACAGGAAAAAGTGCCAGACCGGAGTGGGTGGGGGATGTTTTCTCTTTGTGGTCGGTTGGGGTACGTTCAAGATCCCTAACCTAAGATGAGGCTCAGAGCTTCTAGAAGGCGAGCGGCTGTCCCCAAGGTTCAAGACTCGGCAAGGTGTCCGCGCAGGTGTCCAGTCCCCGCAGGTGAGGCGGTGCTCTTGTCGGCTGGCTCGCGCGAGCGGGTTGCCCGTCCTGACTCTTCGGCCTGGGGCGGCTCCCGGGGCTGTGGGCGCGCAGCGACTCGGCCCGACGACGGGCGCTGCGTGACTCGCTCCTCCTGCGCCCTCGGCCTCCCGCAGCCACCCGTTGCACCACCCTCGCCTTCCCGGAGGCGGCTTCTTTATCTTCTTTATCTCTTGGCCACCTAGTAGCTGCGAGCAATCTGCCTAGCCCTGCTCTGGCGTCCTTTGGAAAAAAAAACCCTCCTTCCAAGGGAGCGGGCCACCCCACATGCGGCCGGGACCCTCCGAGGCGCCAAGGGTGCGGAAGGGACCTGGGCCCGCCGGTCCGCCCTTCCCCGCGCCGCGCGCTTGAACTGCAAGGAAGTTGGTTCCAAAGTTTCGAGCAGCGCGTGGGCTCGGGCAAGGGGAGCCCGGGGCGGGCGTGGACGCGCAGGCGAGGACAGGACGCTCCTCGCGGTGTCTTTGTTCTGCTCCAGGGCAGAGACCTGGCACAGAGTCCGGGGACCAGCACCCGCCACATTCCTGACCCAGCAGGGGCTGTCTACCCCACTTGCAACCCTAGCCAGAACACACCTCCCTAGTCCGGACACCCATCTCCACCCCACAACTTCATCAGCCCGCAAAGATCCCGAATCTGGGGCTGGAGAAAGGAAAGAGGGTGGAGACGAGGGGTGCGGGAAGGGTCGGATACCGGCTGGAGCCTGGTGGTTCGTCTTGGAATGTTTTTCCCCCTTTGCTCTAGAAAGTGCCTCTCCGTAGGGGTCCCCAATTCTCTCCCTCCTCGCTCTTTTCTTCTTCAATTTTAAGTGGGATCTAGAAGGCAAAGTAGCGCTGCTTGGAATCATCCAAGGCACCAGTGCTGTGGCCAATTGGGATGAGGGTTCAGGGGTGGGAGATGGTGAGCATGGGGGGGGGGGTTCCCAATTCCAGAGTTCAAGGATGACGAGGCTCAGGACTTGGAGAAGGGTCGGGAGCTGTTCCAGGTCTGAGACACCTGGTCAGCTCCGGACAAGGTGGTGGGGGAGGGGGTGGTTCCGGAGGATGCAGGGCTGGAACTTGCAAGCCCCAGGGGGGTAGGGCCTGGGGAGCAGCGGGGGACCCCGAGTTGGGTCTGCGGGGCGAGGATCGGGTAGTGGTGTAGGGAGAAGAGGGCGTGAGGAGCGCTGGGCTGCTGTGGGGTCAGAGGAGCGCGGGCATCCCGGGAGTCCAGCCTGCGCAGTCTGAGATGAGAAGAGCGGGGGATCTAGGTGGGCGCGAAGCTGGGGCGGGGAATCCGACCTCTGAGCCCCCGGACCGAGTTGCGCAGAGCCTGCGGCAACAGGTATCCCCGAAAGGTGGGTGGGACCCAAGCTGGCCTTTGTCCTGAACCCTCGAAGGCTCTCCAAAGGAACCGCTGCGTGGGCTGGGGGTTTCTGTCACTCGAGGCCCTGTGACTTGTTTTGGTGTGCTGGGCGGAGAAGGGTGAATCCGAGTTTGAGGACCGAGGATGGAGAGGCTGGGGCGCGCCCCACCTCCGATTGTGTAAGCGCCTTTATCTTCTGGGGTTGACCCTTTGCAGCCTTTGGTCTGTGGGGATGATGAAAAACTGGCGGAAACTCGATGCCAAAGTGGATTGTTCCCCCTGACTGGCAGAGAAAGTGCCGACGAAAGAGGGGCATCTCCCGGAAACAATGATTTTGGGGATTTCGCTCCCACGTCGACTCACGCGCCTCGGGAAGGGGGAAGGGGTGGCGGAGAGAGGGTTGGTGGGGAGGGGACCGGCCTGGCGTCCCCGGAGTAAAGTTTGCAGCGAGGTGGAGGGAAGAGAGGGTCCGGGCGGGAGGTGCGGGAGAGGGAGGGAGGGGCGGCGAGGGCGGGGAGGGAGAGAGGAAGAAGGGGTGAGAGGGAGAAACCTGCCGCCGCTCGCCGCCTCTTTGTCTGCTCCGGGACTTGGAACAAAAGGGGGAACTTGATGAACTCTCCTTCCTCCCCTCTTCCTCGGACGCCCGGGTATCTCCCTCTCGCAACTTTGCCGGCACGACTTTCTCCGCTGTCAGGCCACCAAGAAGTGTCCCAGCGCCCTTCGGGACTGCAAAGAGGGAGATAACGTCCCTTAAAAGTGCGAGGAGGTGGAGAAGAAGGTGAGTGGTGATTGTTGTCTTGTTTACCTCTGTCTCGCTCGGCTCGCCCTGCTCCCCGCCCCGGGGAGGGCTGCGTAATCGCGCAGTGGCAAAGTTTGGCTGGTACGTTCTGCCTTCTTTTTCGCACCCCGTCCCTTCGCTTTTGTTCTTTAACGAACTTGCACAGATTGTTCTATTTTTTTTTTAATAGGCAGAAACGAAGCAGGCGTTACTCTCTGGTGCTTCTTTATAGAAAGGGCTTGGGGGATGGGAGGAGGGTATGAGGGGGGCACTGACTCGCTTTCTCCCCGCCGTGCGCACAGTGGATGAAAATATGCTGCTATGGATGGGGCCAAGGCCAGTCTCATCCCCACCCAGCCCTGATTTTGGTCACGCCAAAGGAAGAGATGAGCAGGCGGGGGTCGTTTCCTCGCCCGTTTTGTAACTTAACTGTCTGCGCAGCGCGCTCCGAAGATCCAACGCACAATACAGAAGTAGCCAGCAACAATAGCATGCAGAAGAGGTTCCGGGTGGTGAGAGACAGGGCTCGTGCGTTGGTGGCCAAGGAGGGTAAAGCAAACAGGTAAGAGCTGGGAAAAGTTTCCTTAGGGGCTGGAGTGGGGAGGAGGAAGCCACAGGTTCCGGACTGTCAGGGATGCAGGGATGGAGCAGGAGCAGGGCCTGGACCACTGGTTAGGTCGGCCATCCTCTCGGCCCGCTCACTGCCCCCACCCACCCCGGATGACCTGTGCTCTCTTTGGGGTCTGTCCTGCCCCGGCCCTCCTACACCCCCACCCTCCTTGAGTGGGCTCCCGTGGAAGGGGGCCGAGGGCCCCGGAGCTCCCCAGCCCTAGTCCTCCGCCCCGCCTTTTGTGTTTTAACCTTTTGTTTCTAGGCCACGCCCGGCCCAAAGAGGGCTGGCTCCTGGGCTTCTGCTTCGGAGAGGCAGCCAGGCAGACTCCCTAACTTTGTTTCCTAAGCCGCTTAACTTCCCAGTGTTTCCAGGTTGGTTCTGGCCCAGGAGGACAGAGCGCTCGACCACTAGGCAACGTCTTCACTTTATATAAAAATTTCTTTTAGTGTTTTTCTTTTCCTCTTTGCTCCAAAAGTTGTTTATCTTGCCCTGTCACTTGATTCGTAGAAAAGACATCTTGGAGACCGAAGTCGGGTATTTGTGGGAAGTGGGCAAATGTTGGCTATAGTTGTCAGGGTATTTCAATATCACCAATGTGTCATGATTCTACAATTCAAATTTAGGTCATTGTTTTCAGCTGCATTTTGTGGGATGGGCCCAAATACTAAGGCAATTTATTACCTTTTCTTTTTTCTTCTCTCCTGTAGTCTGCTTTGTATTTCCAGGTGGCTTTCTTCACAATCTTGGACTTGTTCACCCTTGACACGAGAAATGAAGCATCAAACTGACTACCCCACTTAATGTAACTTGAGGGAACATCTTGTCTTTTAACTTCTGAAAGTTAGGGTTTTCTGCGGTGCTAGAGCTCCGTCGTTCTGAATTTTTAAGTCAAAGACTGAATGAAGTACACTGAGATGACGTTTACTTTCAGACAGAGGGGACTGTATAGGGTGGTTGGGAAGCTAATGTCCATTAGTTTTCATTTCCCAGGTGTGATTGTTGCCAGCATCTTGGGAGCATGGTGCAGCGGCCGGAGTTACCTCTACCACTGAGCTTCCGTGGGCCGTATCGTTCTTACTGGATCTATCAGCCAACAACAGCATGCCTGTGCCAGCACCCAGTCGTTCCTGGATGGAAAGCCACCAAACTTCCTCAGTTGGAATTACTTAAGAGTTAAACTGTGGAATTTTCAATAATGCCTTTCCCTATGTGGATTACTACAATTTGATGGCTGAGAACTCTCCACTTAAAGCAGGTATGTTTCTTTGTAGACACTCTACGAACTCTTGGAAAGAATCAGCTCCTGATTTTGAGCTGTGACCCAAGTGATTTATGACTTCAGATTCTTTGCTTGGACCTGGTATTTGTTGCTCCTTTTGCATTTGGAATGATGACTTGGGTACTTTTGATGAATTTTGTTAATTTTAGAATGTCTTTTTCAACATTTGCACGCATAATGATGGGGATTTATGGTGGATTTAAGGAAATTCTATAACTATTAGGGCTCAATAGGTCAATTGGACAAGTACCCTATTTTGTTTATGTGAATTTTCTTTTTAAATATCACAGTGGATGTTTCTACATTAGCAGAATTTACATGGCTTGCTTTATTTTTTTCATTTTGACACTTTATTTTGGTACATAGAGACCAAAAGTGGCCAAAAGAAATGAATCTCTAATGACAGAGGGTCAATATAAAGTCTGAGTTCTATCGGGAAAGAAAAATTGGTTATGTAATAACAACAGATCGTCATAGTATAAATCAAATTTTTATAGTGGTACAAGAGTATTATATTCCCTCTTTAAGTCTTACAGTTCATTTTGTTCATTAAGAGAATGCAGTTAAAAATTCACATAAATGTTGTTGATAATATAAGAAGTTAATTTTGACACACTATTCACTGTCCTTGTTTCAGCAGTTGTTTGCCGTGAGAAGTGAGAGTTTTATTTCTATAGCTGGGTCAAAGAAGTTAATTGGGAATTTTAAATGTTTTATCCCATATTAATTATTATGGTTTGCTTATTTCTAGTTTTATAAAGTTGTACAGGTTACTTGACATTTTTTACTTCAATTTATCATCTATGGATTGAGATTAATTAGATAAACTTTATAAAACTTTTTAGCTTTAAGATTCTGGGATTTGTTGATTGTGCCTATGTTATGAAGTTTATTTTCAGATTGTTGAACAATACAGGTACTGATATAAAAACCTTAATGAGAATTAATTATGATTAGTCTTATGTGAACACTTAGCTCAGAGACTATTACTTCAGGAAGTATACTTGTAATTTTCTGTAAAGTATACTTTTGGCCAAGCGTGCTCCATTGAGATTTACTATTTCCTTAAATGTTTTCACTAAAAGTTTATAGCAGATTTCTGTGAATGTTTTCACTAAAAGTTTGAGTTTTGGAGGAGGACAGTGCAGCATTATCTCCTAACAAGTGTCTTACCTGTTACTGTCTGAGGTGAGTAGGTTTGAATTTGTTTTCTTGGCCACACAGGGTTGGATTTAGAAACAGGTGCTGGGATGAAATAGACCTGAATCTGAAGCCAATAGACCTGAATCTGAAGCCCAAGTCCAGTCACTGGTAGTATGACAACTTGGCTGGGTCACTGGTTTCCATAGGTGTCAATTAGCCATTTGTAAAGTAGATGTCCCAAAATCATTCCATGCAGTCATTTTAAAAACAGAAGTAATGAAAAATTAACAAAGCACTAAGCATCTCTAAACATACAATGAAATATACTATTAGCTTTCTCAATGAATTAGTTGTATTTTAATACTTAAAATTTTTTTTGTTCTTTTTGAGACAAGGTTTCATTATGTAGTTCAGGCTATCTGCCCTTGAACTCAATTTGTAGCCCAGGGCGATCTTGAACTCACAGCAATCTTCCTGTCTCAGCCTTCCCAGTGCTGGGATTACAGGTGTGCTTAAAATCTTCTTACAGATTTCAAACTACATTAACCGAAGTATTCACTAAAATATTCAAAGTCATTTTGCAAAGAAGTTTGTACAAACTTAAATATGTTTTTCTCTTAAAAAAAAATCTATGTCTGTCCCATTCAGGGCAGATTCATTTACTTCAGTAAATGTTTATGAGGTCTTGCTGTGTGTAAACTTGTTGCTGGAGGTCATGGTTCATTTCAGACTTTGTGGCCCTTTCATTTCCTTATGGAAATAGCTGCAAGTCAAGATAGTAACAACTCTTTAGAATTTGTTTACTTGAGATCTCTGTTTTCAATGCTATTAATGATGAGTAGACATCAATATAGTTTTGATAATTTATCAACTTTTATGAGCCAAAATCTAAAGCGATTGTTTCTTGGTCAGGAAATAAAAAACTGGAGCACATTTTTCAGATATGATTTCTTACAAAGTGGTCTTTATTTAAACAAAAAACTTAAGATAATCTTAGAAGAATAGCAATGTCATCCTGAAATGAAGTTCTAAGTCTGAGGGTTCCATTTTGGAGGTCTATAATTTAGCAAGCTGCATTGCCTTCTCTGAGGGATTTTTTAGCTTCAGGGAGAGTCCATTCATGTTAGGGTAGTCTAAGAGGAATATTAAGGTACTGCTTTTTCTTGGGTATAATTTACAAGCATGTAGTTGCTGAGAATTGACATTAAAGAAGAAAAATGTAGGAGTCGTTAACATTAAAATAGGGAAAGATTTTTTTTTTTTTAAAGTTACATCCAAAACTTTGTTGAAAGCATTACATTTTAGTTAGCAGATTGTATACATCACTAATAAAGCAACCACTAACACAACAATTTGTAATTACAGAGTTTAAAATGATAAAGACATTAAAACTTTTCTATGTTACTTCTTAAATTGATAACCACACATAATAAAGCTAAGATAACAGATTTTATAAGTTTTGAATTTTAAAAATTGCTTGTTGATTTTGATCAGTTTAAATTACTAGAATCAGAACAGTCTACTAGAATATTTCATGAAGTTTAAATCTGAAGAAAATCTGAATGTTCATCTGTGCTTTCTAAAAATGATAACTATGATACATGCCAAAGATGTTATGAATAAATAAAGAGTACTTTGACCTTGATAATAAGTTTAGGAGTTGAGTCTATTGCATTCTGAGCACCATTTCTACTTACTCATTTGCTATGAGTTTCTCTTGTTTTGCTAAATTTACTTTGATTTCTTCTTTATGGCCTCACATCTGCTGATTTTGAAAATCATCTCTAAGAACTTTGATGGTATTTTGACTCCTTTTGTTAAAAATACAGGTGTGTTAGAAGTTTATCATGATCCTAGGAAGTTTCCTTGTTAATTCACACCTTCCTCAGTCTTTAAGTAGTAGGGATTTAGTACTTTTAGGTGCCAGACATTGCTCTAAGCCCTGAAGCCACAGAAATTAATAAGATACATAAGAATCCCTGTACCCTTAGAACATCACAAGTAAAAATACTTGTGATGGTCAAACATATGTTCAAAGTGGCAACTGCTATTGAGAGAAATAAAGTAAAAAAGGAAGATGGGGGGTGCAAGTAGAGAAGTTGGAATTAATGGCCAGGGAGGACCTCATGGGGAAGGTGCCCTTAAGGACTGATAGGCAGGAAGCGGAGCAGTGAGCTTGCTGGTATCACAGAGATGAGCAGTCAGGCAGAGGGAGTGATAAATGCCTGACTTATCAAGGCAAAGCCAGGAGGACACAGTAGAGTGGAGAGCAGTGGAGTGGAAAGCGCACAGGGGACATTCAGAGAGGGAGCAGGGACACTGCGTGCAGACAGCAAGGGCCCCTGAAGGCCAGGACTCCACATTTACACCAGGTGAGATGGGGTGCCATTGCAGAGTGACCTGATGTAATTAGTGGTGCAGTAAGGTGACGTGGCAGGTGGGTGGAGACCAAAGCATTGAGGGAAAGGACAGAAGCAAGGAGACCACTGGGAAGTGGTTGTACTTGTCCCAGGGAGAGGTGGTGGTGGTTTGGTTAAGAGGCATCATGGAAGTGGTGAAAAACTGAACACTGAGTGAATTTTGGAGTGAAGCCTGGAGAATTTTCTGGTGGGTCAGATAGGCAGCGTGAGAAGAGAGGAGTCATGCATGATTCTCAGATTTTAGCTCCAGCCCTGGGAGGACGGAAAGTCATGGCTGAAATGACAAACAGGCTTCAAGGAGGAGAGACCAGAAGCTCAGTTTTCACCCAGAAAGATTAATGAACTCTCTAAGTATCTAAGAGGTGGGACACATGAGTTGAGACTTCAGGAAAATGGTCTAGGTCCGGATTTGTGAGTTTGAAGAAATTTCACCGGATGAAGGAAAAGAGGTCTAGGAACTGAGCTTTAAGGTGCTCCAGATTTAGAAGGGAAGCGGATGAGAGGAATAAATGAAGAATAGTGAAAGGGGCTGCTGAGAGAGCAGGAGGCCGTAAGAGGCCTTTCCTGAGGAAAGACGAGAGCATCAGCTCAAGCGCTGCTGCTGATAGGCTCACTGAGATGGGGGCCGAGTCCAGGTCCTGGGTGTAGGGATGCACAGGGGCCGCTTTGTTAAGTTCTGCTAGAATGATGGTCACGTCTTCATCTCAGATGGTATGATCCATTTATATATACCATGAAAGATCTCATCTATTCTAACTCAAATTTGTGAATACTTTATGCAACTGATAGAAATACTTTCAAATATATTATCTGAGTTAAACCTTATCACAGCCCCAGAGAGACGGGATGGAACTGTCTGTGTTTTAACATTGTTAAAGAAGAAATTGAGACTGGGAAGGAAAGTGGCTGACTCAAAGCCATCCAAACGTGAGACAGAGGTGGGAGTTGTGGTTTTATTTTTTTTTTCCGCTTGAAACCCTTTGTCATCTACAAAAGAGGAAATAGTAGTAATAAAGCTGATGACAGAGGTGATAATAGCAATATATGTAAAGTAGAGAACTGAAGCGGGGGAAGGAGTTATTGACTGGTGGGGCCAACGAATGTTTTCTTGAGTTGGGGTTGAAAATGTACGACTTCGACATGTCGTCGAAGAAAGGAGGAACATTCTAGGCTTAGAAAACACAGAGTGCGAAGACAGGGAGGGAAATAGCGTGGGATGATAACTGGACTGTAATGGGGATGCTCAGGCTTTCTGATTCCTCCTGAACGTGAAGAGGCAGGGGGAGGAGTAACAAGTGCTAGTTCCAGCTTAGACTGAAATCTAGTTTTAACAGAACAATTAACTACTAGGCTTCATCTTAAATGTACCTTGGAGGCCGGAAGGTAGTTAGTTATGCACAGCCCTAGTCGGAAATGCCCGAACACATTCACATCATCACAAATGCTTATTTTCAAAGTTCTCCTCCCCAGTGAGAGGTCTGTCTAAATTAGACCCTTGGCTGGGCTCTAAGGAGTATCATTCTACCCTATCTTGATCAGCATGCTTTTGGCTCCAAGTAGAAAATTTCCCAACTAAGAATGGCTTAAAAAGTACAGATTTTATTTTACTTTTGGGTTTTACATGAAAAGAATTAGAGTAGGGCTGTTCCAAGACTGGTTAATTAAATACCTCAGCAATGTCACGGTTTCTGGTCAGTTAGCAAAGTGACATAGGAGAGGTGAACCTTTGCCTTGAGTGTGTATATTTTAAACATATAATTCAGTGATTTTGGGGGAAGTGATAGAAATTGGCTTTTTCAGGGCCTTTCACATAAAGGGATTCACTCAGGGGGTTGCCCCCAGTCTGTTTTGCTTTGCTTACCATCCAGCTTATGGGGGCTGTCCATGGGGTAGCATGTATCAATAGTTTGATGCTTTTTATTGCTGAGTAGTAGTACACTGTGAGGATCTATCTCCTTGGGGTTGATCTCTTCCCCAGACGACGACCATGTCAGTTTCCTTTTTTCTTTTTTCAGCTTCAAAAATTTTTGTGCATAGATCTTTGTGTGGGCATGTACTTCATTTGGGTTGGTGTCAAGAAGCTGAGTTGCTGCATGTATGGGTAATTTATGTTAAGCGTTTAAGAAACTGCCTGTTTTTCAAGTTGGAGATTACCATGTTATCTGTTTGAGGTTTCTACCAGTAATATCTGAGGTTTTCAGTTTCTCCACATCTTGGCCTTTTATATCTTTTTATGAGCGAGGAAACTTTATAGAGATCACAAGAAAACTTCTAGGCTAAATAGAGTTGACCAAGACAAAATTTGTTACTGACGGAGATTTTCAGAGAGTCTCAGGCTGATCAGCTGAGTCCCCAGGCCTAGGAAGGCACCCAGAATGCTTAGCAGTGCCCAGTGTCTCAGCAGAACTGGGGGAATGACTCCTGGTGAGAAAGCTACTATCAGTCTGGGTAAGGGTGCATTATTGATTTAAACATACAGGATGGAGCCAAGTAGGGTGTGTAGTAGCAATCACGGTTTAAAATGTTAGCCTCAGACTCAAAGAGAAGTCCTGTGGGCAACTCAGGTCATTAAAATATTTTCTGCTTTATCACATGAAGAGTTTCTGACAACTTGTGGAAAGTAACAGGAGGAACAGGCATGGCTTTGGTAAGTGACATTGTGGGCGATTGCAAAGCCCTAGCATTCCTTTGCTGTGAGTCAACATGTAACTTTTTGGCATCCCAGTAACAGTTTTTCATAATCTTAGCTGTAAGCTAACAGCCACTAAATCCTTGGCTTAAAATATAGAAAGATATTTAGAGCAGGTTAAGTGTTGGGGCACTTTCTTAAATTGGCAGTAATTTGAGAAAAGTTGTTTGAGTTTGGATAAAAACATGGTGTTTTCATAGTTCTGTGTGTTTTGTTTTTTTTTTTTTTTTGGTTGGGGAGTGGGACAGAACCCAGGGCCTTTGCACTTGGCAACATCCCTAGCCGCTTAAAATTTTTTTAAAAGCTTGAGTGCGTGCACGTGCAGACCCACCCACACACACACACACACGCACACACGCGCGCGCACACACACAGTTATCCTTCTGTCTGCGGGAGATTTGTCCCACATCCTACCATATGCTATATATATTTACCTAATATGAGGTAAATGCCGTGAAAACAGTTGTTATGCTGTATTATTTAGGGAATTATGATAAAAGAGTCTACTGTTGAACACAGATGCAATTTTTTCCTGAAAAAATTTTTCTTTGATCTGCAGTGGGTTGAACCCATGGAGTTGGAAACCACAGATAGGAGGGCTGAATGTATATATCCAGAGGCAGCGCGAGTGGCCCGGCTCATCCTTCATTTCCCTTTCCCAGGACTGGATCCTGCCGGCCTCTTAGGTCTTACCAGGCTAATAGGGGGAACAGGACCTGTTCAAAGTGTCTGGAGCAGAACCCGTCCAAGATGTACATGCTTTGTCCCTTTTCCATGGGGCTGGTTTGGTGTTTGAACTCAGTGTGGTCTGCAACAGAGTAGAATCTAACTGGACAACTTCTTCAGTCTTTGTTTTTAATTACTGGCCTGGAGGGAGGATGAGAACTTGAGCCTCCTGGGTATCCCACACCAGACGTTCTGTATTTTATATCACTGAGGCTTATTGTGGACTGGAACTGGGACTGCAACAGCTCCTGTTCGGCTTGAAGGGCGATCCCTGGATGCTAACAGCAATTGGAGGCAGGCTGTTAGAATGCGTAATCAGGCCCCTTTCACATCCTTTCATTGGGATGCAAATAAGGGGGGAAAGAAAGAAGGATGAAAACTCAGAATGCCCCAAGCGGGCTGTTCTTTGCGGTGAGGCCTTGCATGGTAACACCAAGCATGGACTCCTTGTTCTGTTCAGCTCCCACCACACAATGGCATTCTGGGAGCTCCCTGTCAGCCTATATCTTTCTGGGAAAGTATTACCAGGATGCTGGCTCTTAATGACAAATCACTGTAACAGGAGGCACCTCTTGGGGTGGCACAATTACAAATGCTGAAACCATTTTTTACTGCATCTGGCCACAGTGATTAGAATAAAAAAGATGGTAGTGTAACAAAAAAAAAATATCAGCCTATGTTTCCAGCTTCTTCTATTTTTTATTTTATTTTTGCAGGTGAATATAGTTCAAAGGAGGAACAAAGTTCACTTGTTATCATTCTGTCTTTAGGATAAATAAACCTTGCTTCTATCATAATAAATGTGCAGCACTGGTATCAGTGTGGGAACTGAGGTGAAAGTTCATGGAATGTTTTTCTTCAAAATTTTCTGTCAATATCTGCCTGATTCCACAGGCAAATTCAAAATGTTCACTTCGCTATAGTGATTAAACTGCCGTACCCAACGACACTGCGTAGGTTTCTAGCCACATGGGTGTAGGAGTGTATCTGAGAAATCAGCCAAGCAAGGGCAGAAATATCACCCTATCCCTGTCCCAGCAGCAAATCTGCTCTCTGTGAAAGGCTCCCTGGGTTCTGTGGTTTGTGCACCCCGAGGCTCAGAAATCAGGATGAGTTTGTTCGGTGGGATCAGCCATGGAAAAGGGCTGCTGACTGCGGTGTCCAGAAAAGGGGTTCTGAGTCTGAGTACCTGTGCTGCCCACTAGATAATGACTCCATCTTATATTCTGACCCCAGACCGCATCCATTTAGGTTACCATTTACCTACTGATTGTAACTTAGTGACGCCAATTCCACAATTTGCAGAACCCGCACATATCTTTGTCTTTGGTGTCCTTCCTTGTTTCATCCTCAGAAGTAACCCTGCCTGGTCTTACTGTGCTGCTGCTTTTTCTCTTGGTTTTCACCTTCTTCAGACCTCAGTCTTCCGGGTTGGCTCATTCCAGGGGACTTTGGCCTACTCCAGTGATCTCTGGTTTTCTTATTTTTATCTTGGATTGCAGTATGTTACTAAAAAATGAAATAAGTCATCCCAAATATTTCCAGAATCAGAACTCTTCAGGTGCTGCCCCTTCTGCCCTTCGCCACGGTGTTGACCGCATTGATTTGCATAGTGTCAGTGACATCTTTGAAGTATGGCGTGGCGCCTAGCAGACCCTCTCAATCGCCTGAGGAGTACTGAACTATGCTGAGTACCATTTTTATGTCAAATGTATCTTAGCACTCTGATTCTTTGAAAACTGCCGATGGGTGAATAATATATGTGATGGTTCTTTATTCAGCAAACTGTTAAATCCACCTAAGGAATCATGGCAGAGTGTAGCAGGGTGGCTCTGCCGGCAGACTTGAGGGAGTGAATAAAAGTAGGTCATTTTGTTTTTGAGTTGTTTAAACCCAAAATGAGCAGTACATTACTGTGAACCTAATTTATAAGCCACCCACTGCTTATAAAACTCATTGCTACTAAAATTTCACAGGAACTGGGGCCCCAGTGGAAGGAAGAACAATTTTTGTGGTGTTCACTTGTATATATTTTGAATCTTGTGACTATATTTTATCTAGATGATATGGGAGGAAGACAGGAAAGAAGAGAGGAAGGAAAGAAACTTAATTACAGGGAATAATGCATCAATTGAGTAATATTTCTAAGTGATATGCTTATGTAAAGCACTTTAGAAACTTCTTGGGAGATAAAAGGTACGTAGGAAAAGGAGTTCTTCAGAGATTCCGATATATACTAGTCTTCAGCAGAATGATCTCTAAAGCTGTCAACAGTACCATAAAGTAGGAATTGCTATTCACATTTTGCAAGCAAGGAAATGGAAGCCGTTATGGTAGGGCTGGGAGTTGAACCCAGGTATGTCTGACCCCAAATACTGTGCCATGGTATCTCTCCAACAGAGATGCAGCACAGGGCATCTGGGAAGTATTGGCTCCTGTCAACTGATCAGAGCGTTCTCTGAGTCAAATGTACAAAGGGGAAATTTGATTTCTTAGGTCTATAGTTCCCAGGGTCTTAATCTTATTTCTCCCTTTGCTTTATTCTCTTCTTCACTTTTCCTGGTCATCTGGATAAGGTGTGGCCCTCAGGTTGTTTTTACTTCTATCCATCCATTCGTCATCTAGCCACCCACCTACCCATCCATCCATCCATCCATCCATCCATCCATCCATCCACCCACCCACCCATCCATCCATCCACCTACCCATCCACCTACCCATCCATCCATCCATCCATCCATCCATCCATCCATCCA
>PVLD010030212.1:0-17124 GCA_004027595.1 Dinomys branickii
CTTCTCCCTTATTACACGGTCCACACTCACTGTCAGAGCATAGGTTATTAACATAAAGTAGAACAGAAGACTTTATTGCCTTGAAGAACAATATTTAGCATCCCCTAGATTTCTCCTGACCCCAGTATCCAGATGTCTACGAACTTGATACTCAACTAAACAGCCACCCAGAGGCCATGGAGGACTTTACTTGGCCCTTTGGTTGCCTTTTCTTCCACAAGTGTGTCTTAGTCTCCTCGGAGGTACATTTTCCTGCTTTTAGCCTTTGGGAGCAGCGCCTAAGGGTTCTAGACATAAGATTTGCTCCTAAGGAAGATACCAGCACAAAACAAAACATGGTTAGGTTATATCAAAAATAGGGGTTAAACATCAAGAAAAACTTTGAACCAATAGCTCCTATGGCAAATGTCCAAGAAACACACTGGAATCCTGTATACCATATGCCTTCTATGAGGGAGCTGGTGAAGGATTCTAGATATTTACTGACCTTGTGGCTGGGCCAGGTGGTGCATGCCTGTAATCCCAGGACTCAATAGGCGAAGGCAGGAGGACTGTTGTGAGTTCAAGGAGAACATAGGCTACAAAGTGAATTCAAAGACAGCCTGAACTGCACAGTGAAATTCGGTCTCAAACAGACAAAAAGCAGATATCCACTGTCCTGAGAGGCAAGATCCAGAGCTAAAACCAAGATCTAGATGAAAGGAATGTAATATAGCACTCTGCACATTAGAGAGTACTCATACAACTGTCTTGGTGCCTCCCTCAGGCTACAAATGGAGCTTCCTGGGGCCATTTCCCTGGATGTGCTTCCTAATGAGAAAGCCAGAAAAAGCTCATATGAAAGTACAGACTATCCCACACAATGCCTCCCTGGGCCACGAGCAATTCACACATCATCCCCACCTCCATCTCCTCCACATACAAGCCTTTAGTAGTTATGGTTCTCGGGGAAGAGTAACAACTGCCAACATTTCATCAATGACATGAACTACTCTGGAGGTAATGAGAGTCCAGCCTTCCTTCCCACGACCTCCTGGTCTTTAAGTTGTCCTTATCCTGCACAGACATGGCTCTTCTGCTAAGGACAGGTTCAACCACAGGAATTAGTATTTTCCTCTGCAGCCACGCTTTGTCATGCTTCACAGCTCCTCTCCTACAGAATATTCCACATTCAGGCAGACTTCTGTAGCATTTCACAAGATGTGCTAGCAGAAATTTACCACATGCATTTACCCAACACATCTACTTGGCAAACTGCTATTCATCTTTCAAACCTCAACTCAAGGATCTCCGTGAAATTTTGTATCTAAAACAAATTTCATTACTCCCTTCTGTATGCTACTGCAATTATAAACCTTTTTACAATGAATTACAACTATTTTTTAATCTTTCTTCATCTACATCCAAACTGTTAATAACCTGAATACAGGAAAAAGAGGACTCATTCCTTGTCACTCCCTAACTAGCTTGATGAAAGTAATTGAATGAATCACTCAGAAATTATAATGCTTATATAGTCATTTGATAAATTCTAAAGTGTTATATAAAATTATGTTCATTAAACTTCATGTTCTAATTGACTCCCAGATATGTTCAAAAATGGCAGTTCATACTAAAGCCTCCAAAATCATTAAGCCTGCTCTCCTTGAAATATTCCACGTTAATCTTCTTCCTTGCTTCCCCAATCTTTGATTTCTGACACCATCCATAAGTGGTGACAACCAGTGTGGGTTAATAACAGCATGTCCTTGGCCTCACTGGGCTATCAGCCTGATCCCTGGGACCTTTTCCGTTGACCCAATGATAGGGCAAGAAAAACCATTTTCTTTTTGTAACTCCATTTTAGAAGCCACTTAAGTTCACCTAAACTATAGATGAACTCATTCCTTCACCCCCTTCCTAGTAACTGACCATTAATCACAGAAAGGAGACAGAGCTATACAATAAGGAGCAAACAGAACAAGTTAAAGGAGAGGGCTAAGTGTTAAACCACTATGACTGCCCAAGATTCTCTTGACCAACAACTTCTGGGAATTGTAAACCTTGTGACAATTATGTGACATTCTTGTAAAATTCCCAAAAAATGAGATAATGTGATTGTATGGTTACTATGAAAACATAATTCCAGCCAGTACTGACATCTTCTCTCACTGTTATTCAGGTTATCAGTCCCAGCAATAAAGCTTTGTCATTTTCAGTTTTCAGTTTTCACATTGTCAGTTTCTCATGAGTACCTGTCTCATTGAATCTCACCATAACACCAACACCTTTTTTCTGTCTATTTTGTGTCTTTTGTTGGCACATACTTACTCTGAGCACAGTTTCCTGTGATCTTCCATAAATGTAGCTGCTTGCTACTGGATATACACTTAGCAATTCTTTCCTTGTTGTACACAAGAATGTAGACTGTATTGGTGTTACAGCAAACATTGGGCTGAATTCCACAGGAGATCAAAGAATTCATTCAGAACAAATGGAGTTTTGATTAACTTTAATTTAGACTAGTTGCCCCTCATTCCTGATCAGGAATGTGGCATTTACCTGCCTTTGTTCCCACCTTATATACACTTTTGGTTTCCATGGTAATAGATTAGAATGTTTAGGCCTGGTCACAGTTGTTTTCTTTGTGCCATGTTACCGAGTCAGGCTCTGGCCACAATGATATATACTTTCTGTACTCTGTTCTATATGTCTCCCTTTAGACACAATGTTTATCTAGGGCCAGGGGAGGGGTGAAACAACCCAGGCAAAGTTTGTCTTTGGAGAAGCATTCCAGAGCAAAGTCAGGACTGCAAAGTTAATTGTTTACAGCCCCACTGGGATGTTTCTCCAGACACATTTTGAGCTTTTGCTTTTGGGGCTGAGTTTAATAACCAAGCAGGTGAGTGGTGAGCACAGGGGACAGGGGGCAGAAGGGCAGAGAATATCCACCATCTACCCTCCACTCCTGGGCATACTCTCGTTCATAGCTGCCTCTTCACAGCTGAGGGGCGGGAGGAGGAACCACGCAGCAACCAGCAAACCTCCAGGCCCCCAGGCATGGCTAGCTCGTATGATGTGCAGGTGAAGCTGGAGCTGGGCAATGCACCCAGGTGAGGAAAAAACCCACTGTGGAAGGTTTCACACATGACTGGAGGGTGTTCATGTGCAGCCCGGAGCACAGCAACATGCAGCACTTTGTCAAGAAAGTCATCTTCCACTTGCACGGAAGATTTCCTAGGCCAAAAGGAGAATATATGAACCAAACTTCCCAGAAGATGGCAACCAGGATGGCAGCAGAGAAAAACCCTCTGGAAAGTTTGCCACCCAAAAACTGAATTATACCAATAGCAAACAGCATCTCTCCCAGAGAACCAACTCGGATGGCTACACTGGGGCAAGTGGATCCACGGGAGTGACCATAACCAAAACAGAGGCAGAGACTGGAGAGGGAACAGCGACATGCATCCAGATGCATGGAGGCTCCATGGCACCCCCCACTTCAGACTCGCTATCACTCCACGCTCGCCAGTGCGAACTGGGAAATGTAGTCCAGCAACATGAAATCCATCTCAGGCAGTAGGAGCCACAGGGTGGGGCATGGAGCCAACGTTCCTGGGAAGGGGCAGAGCTGCCACCATTGGCTCTGCAGCATCCAGGCAGAGCTGCACAGCCGGGGCACACAAAGCCACTGGCAGGCAGCAGCAGGCCCGATAAAGGGGCCAGTTCTGAGGAGTCACCCGATGAGGCCCAGTTATGTTATCCAAAGCAGCCACTGGATGGACTCAGAGCTGATGCAGTTTACAAAGCCTCCATCCAAGCATGCGCAGCCATCTCTGGCCACGGTCCTGCTAGGGAGCACGGCTGGACACAGTCCCTCTGTGGGGTGCAGGAAAAGGCGTTGCACCATCCAAACCCGCTGTGCAGACCTGCCACACCATGCTGCAGTGGGTGAAGACACCACAAAACATGTGGAGATGCCTGGGGGGCGGGAAAATGCCACAGACCCTGGTAAACCATGTGGTCCTGCTGCACTAGGGCCCTGCAGCCCTGCTCCCTCCCTGGGATCCCTCTCCCTCAGCCACACCCCCAAGGCCAGCCCTTCAAGGGCCTAGACATGCAACCTAGAAAAGGAACAAAAGCCACGAGTCAGTGAGAGCAGCCAGAGACAAGATATACAAAAAACAGCAGTTCTGGAGATCAAGAGATGACAACATATTCTAAGCCCTGAGAAACTTCTCCAATTGTCTCCCAAAACTAATAAATAAACTTAGTACATACCTCCAAATACCACAATGAGCAAGAGTAGTGGAGATCTCACACTACTTATGCTCAACATCAAAGGATTAGAAATAAGATTGCAAACCCTCACAGAGAACATTTTAAAACCTCGCCAAGAAAAACATCCATGAAGATGGCGACCAGATGGACAGGAGGGAGGGTCCCTACCAGAGGGACACCACCCTGACACTGGAATGCAGCAACATAAGGCAAGGCAGAATCAAAGCAACCAGTACACAGCTCAACACACACAGCTCTACATCTGCTCCAAGGCTGTGGCCCCATATCTCTCCACTGTATGAGCAACTACCAGCAGAGAGCAGCAGAGAGCCATGGCAGCAACCCCAGGGCCACAGTAACTCCCAGGGATCCAGCCAAGGAACAAATGGATACTGAAGCATAACAATGAGAGAGCTGCACACGGAAATTGATCACACGGACCCACACTCTTCTCATTCCAACACCAAGTAGGAAGCACGAACTTTGTTACCGGCCTTCGGCTCTCACCCCAAAACCCCTCTGTGAGCACCTTGAGTCTCAATGACCCACACACTCACCACCTGTCCCCATCAGGAATGGGATGAGTCCATGGGCTTCAGGACCCACCCTAAACTGCCAATATGAGCACCAGGAGGGACTTCATACCACTTCCATATGTGATCCCTGTATGAACCCATAGCAACAAACTACAAGAAAAGCGGCAGCCCTGGAGTCCAAGAGACAACAACATACTCTACACAGAAAATCCAAGAAAATGCTCCAATTCTGTCCTGGAACTAATAACTAAACTCAGTGCACATCCTGGTCTACCTCAATGAACACAGATCAGGGAGACCCCGCAACACTTGTGCCCAATATCGTGGGTACACCCAATGCCCGGCTGTGGGAGGAGGGGAGAGAAGGCACCAGAGATCAGGAGGTGAGAGGAGGCAGAGTCCTAGAGCCAGAGTGCAGACCCGGTGCTATGGTAGGGTGGGGATAGCCTCCAGGGAGTCATGGGCAGCCTGCAGGGAGACACTGGGGGCATGGGAGTATACCCCAGGGACCCTGAGAAGGATCTCAGCAGCCTGACGGGGAAAGAGAGCTCCCAGTGGACTATATAAAAAACCTGAGAACCTGAATCAGGTCTCCGGGAGCCCGGTGATGGGTCAGAGCCCTGAGATCCGCAGGAGCTACCCTGGGGACCAGTACAGGCCTCTGGGAGCACCTTGGACCGGACCCTGATAGTGCTTTGATGGGTTGGAGCCCAGCGGTCCATGGGGGAGACCCCATGAGCACCAAGAGGGACTTCATACTGCTTGCATATATGAACCTTGTATGAACCCAAACCAACAAATTACATGAAAAGAAGCAGTCCTGGAGTCCAAGAGACAGCGTACTCTACACAGCAGATCCGAGAAAATCCTCCAAATCTTTTCTAGAACTAATAACTAAACTTAGTACACACCCTGGACTACCACAGTGACCATGGGTGGGGGAGACCTCATGCAACCTGTGCCCAGCATCATAAGTGTGCCACTCATACTCAGCATCACAAGTGTGCCCAATGCCCAGCTGCAAGGGGCGGGGAACAGCAACACTGGAGATAGAGAGGTGGGAGGAGGCGAAGACCTGGAACTAGGGCGCAGACCTGGTTCTCTACCTGGGTGGGGACAGCCTCCAAAGAGTCATAGGCGGTCTGAAGGGAGACATTAGTGGCCTATATGGGGTCCCTGGGGGTATTGAAGTGGAGCTCAATGGCCTGAGGGAAGAGGGAGCTCCCTCCAGGCTTCATGAGAACCCTGAAGACCTAGACCGGGTCTCTGGCAGTGCGGTGATGGGGCGGAGCCCGGCGGTCCACTGGGGCCGACCCTACAGACTCAACCAGGCCCCTGGTGGCACGGCCACAGGGCGGAGCCTGGCATTCCACTTGGGCGACCCCGAGTACTTGACTGGGCCTCTGGAGGTGCAGTACTGAAGTGAAGCCTGGTGGATCACCAGGTAACACCACCAACTCAACTGGACCGATGGCCTTGAGGGCTTGTCAGTGGGGGTTTGATCATAGTGAACCTGGTTCCCTGCCTATCTACTGTCTTTGAGCGTGGGTACTTTTCCACCTCCTGCCATAGCAATTTGTGTACACTCATATTTGTTACAGCGTAATTTGAAGCAGCCATGTCTCTCCCCAAAGTGAGAGCCCAAGGGAGTAAATTAACCCAAAAGTGCAGTTATTATCAGAGGGAAAATGACTGATTGGGTGGTAGAATAACGGAGATGAGGGTTTAAAATATTAATTAATCAAACAAGCCATCATCTATAAAACTGAGCAACCAATGTGAAGATAACATTATGTAATACAGCATCCATTGTTAATTCCCTACTATCTTCTCTATAATTCAGTTTTTCCTTTATTGTTTATGTGATAAATAATGCAAATATATCACTATGTAATACAGCATCCAGTGATAATTCCCCACTATCTTCTCTATAATTTGGTATTTCCTGTACTGTTTTTGTATTATTCTGGTTTATAAGTCTTCATGCTTTTGTCTTTAAAATTAAAAAATGACACATTTTGAGGTTTGCACTAAGACTAGAATCACTCTATCTTAAAACAATATGCTAAAAGTTGCCATCCCTTACATTGGCCCATTCAATGGTAGCACATAGGAACAGAAATTCAGAATCACCATGGAGAGGTGAGCCCTCAAAAGCTGCACAAAGGACCCATTCTCCAACCCATGAGGGCCATGTCTTGAGCTTGTTGTCTTCACTGGGTTCCATGGACCCCAAATTCACAGTGGGCAGCAAAGCACTCAGGCACTGGCTCCTGGAGCCAATACAGAAATGAGAGAGCACAAAGCAAAGCCTGCTAGGATGCATCATCAAAATTCACTCCACTAGGGCTTCCTCCTGAGGAGCTCCAGGCAAAGACATGTACGTCCAGATGCAAAAAGCGCAATGGATCTTTCTATCCCAAGACCACATATGCTGAAAATAGAGGCTGAGGAGATCAATGCCTTACAGATCACTTGCAATCTATATGACCCACCCGCATGCCAGGTTGCACCACTTGTGAATCTAGAGTTTAATATATGCATTCAGAAAGTCCCTGGCCTACCCATGTTCCAGGAATTAGAAATTACAAGAAAATCTAATAGGCAAGACAAGCCAATTAACAGGCAACTCCAATTTTACAATATTTTATGTAAGGTGCACAAAAGATACCAGCAGGTCAGTACATCAAGAAGCACAAAGGAGAAGCCCCTGAAACAGGCTGAGAAAGATGAAGAAGGCTCCAAGGAGGACAGGGCAATTTAGCTGAAATCTAAGTACCAGTAATAACAATTTATTTGGGAAAGAAGAAAGAAAATGTTGGTAAATCTAACCACATTAATATTTCAAGAGTTTACTTGAGCGTTCAACAATTCACAAATCAATCAGTAAAGAACTACAAGGATTTTAGTACTCCACTGGGTAAGGTACAAGAGGAAACTAACAAAATATTCCTGAAAGCAAGACAGGAAAGCATAGCTAATTCATTAGAGCAACAAGTCTCTAGTAAGACCAGGCTATAGCTTTGGATTATGAGTTAAGTGCTCGAGTCACCCAATCTAAGGACTTTCCAATTTATTTCTGTAACAAAGAGGAATAGAATATGCCAAGGTCGATAAGTAACCAAATTACGGCACATTCCAGGAACTTCAAACATTTGAAACAAGGAAGTATATGGAAAATAGGCAAAGTGATGTGAGGAGAAAAGCATATGTGATACCCAAATCTGATGTGGCTTAAAAAGAGCCAAGCAACCATGAGTATAAGTCCACTTTCCACTATAACAAAATACCAGAGGCTTAGAAACTAGTAAAGGAAAGTTGTCTATTTAGCCCACAGTTTTAAAGCCTGAAAATCCAAGATCAGGCAGCCCAGTCAATTAGGCCTACAGCAAGGTTGCCCATAGCTACAGGAAATCATGGGGGTGTCATCAAGGCAGGAGGAGGTGTGAAAGGGAAGGATCACCTGGAGAGGTAGGAGGTCACAAGGCAAGGAGGAGTCAGTCTTGCTCTTACACCGACACTTTCAGAACTAACTCAGGGTCCACAAGTGCTACCTCAGTCACCTTCATGGACAGTACTCCCGTAGAACTAATAACTTAGAACCAAATATCTATAACAGAAGAAATTGTCTGATTCTTAAATTTGGAAGTGACATGAGCCCATTAGGGTTGTGCTGCTTTAACCTATTTATCAGACGGCTTAGAAACTGGAGCAAAAATGTTCTCCAGCTTCTTGAGATTGCAGTCCTGCATTCTGATCCTTCTCATCCACCCAGCAGACTATTAGTGGCACTTGAGCCTATGGTAAATCGAAGAGGTGAAATCATAAATTAATTTTTACACTCTAGGCAAAGAAATCACATCTATTAGTGAACCTGATCTTAAGCTATGTGTGACTCAACTTTCTTTAACTATGGCAAAATACCTAAGGCACTAACTTAATAAAAGATATGCTTTATTTTGCTTATAGTTTTTGAAATTCAAGTCCAAGATCATATTATCCTCCTCGTGTGAGCATCTGCTGAACACAGTTGAAGCACCCAGTCACATCTCAAGTTAGGAAGCTGAATCTCAGAGAATCCCTTTTCCAAGAGCACTTCTCCAATGACCTCCTGCAGTCATTCTAGGGTTGGAGCCATTTTTATGGTATTTTGGGGAATATACATCTCAAACATAGCAAGCTACATGTAGAAACCTGCATGTACTAGACACCTGACCTCTAACCAACAAGTGAATATGGACAATTACCCATAACACAAAGTGGATGTAATTTAATCCACTGGTCCCTTGTAGTTTATACCAAACAATAGATCAAGAGTGAACAGTGGAAAATGTAGCTGGGCCCTAAGCATGTCCTACAGACATGAAGAAGTTACAGTCACCTCCTTTCCCAGAAAACCACCCCGAGTTCATTTTTACTGGCCCTGTATATACAATGTCATAATGGTAGGAAAGCATGTTGGGCATGAACTTAGCAAGAGGGGCTCCCCTCAGTAGGCTAATAAAGTTACATCCACTTCAGAGAAATCCCCTTGGCTTTGACTTTAGTGTCACAATTAACAGCTGTGAGGGACACAAAGCCCAATAATTTCTATAGAAGCCAACGGGGCAAAGCTACTGGCTTCGCTCAAGTCTGAGGACAAGCCTGAGGCCTGTGAGCCTAGCTAACACTAGAGGATTCCTGGGTGGAGGCTGATGCAAAGAAATGGGGGCAAGTTCAGAGTTCATGTTGGTGATGAAAGAACTGGAGTCCATGGCTCACCAGGACCAGCACACACAGATCAGCAGAGACGTCTGCAGTGCTAAGTGCTGGCTGTGCAGTAACACTCTCAACAGACCCACCTGTGGTTGCCATTCTGGCCTGTTCACTTTCCTTGGTTTCTAGCTTTTTCTGAGTCTGGTTCTCCATGTCTTTCATCTCCACGAATTCCCAGATGCAGTATTTGTCCTGCATTTCTCAGCTTCCACATGCCTTCCTTCTCGTGTTTCCTAAGAAGTGGCCCATCTAATCCCTTCCAAGTTGTCCTTCTCCGACCTTGCACCAGGAAGTCCTTTTTTCCAAATCCCACACACAGCTCTCCCCTAACCTCGCTTCAGTGTGGCATACTTCAGGAGTTCTACAAACTTTAGGGAAATTTTTTTAATGAAGAAAGTCAAATTTTTTTGACATCTAAAAACCTTAATAAATGATATTACTCAAAGTATAGAAATACAAACAGCACTATTACCAAATGAAGAACTAACTGAAAGAGATTGACCATATACTGTGTTTAGCAATTTTAACTGTGTATTTATCTACTTATCGAGCACTTCTTAAATGTACAGTGTTCCAGGAACCACTCTAGGAACCTGGAATACACTGGTGAAAGAGACAGGCTACATCCCTGCATTTATGGGAAAGTACCTTTTAGTGAAGGGACAGAAGTCATAAAGAAACAAAGAAGTTAATTTCAGGTAATGTGTACAATTCTGTGGGAAAGAATGACAACAGAAGACTGCCTTTAATACTCACTACAAACCTGTGAAACACAGAAATAACTGTGCTTTGAGATAAAAACAAGGTATGGTTTAGACCTAAAATCCCCACAAAACCTCGTGTGTTTGGAAGGTGAACGGATTGGGGAGCTGTGCTAGCTGACTCACTGGTAGGATGTGGGGTCTGGTCAAAGAGTGGATGTGACCTGCTACGGGATATTTCACTTCTTCGTTCCTCCCTTTACTCTCTACTTCCTGTCTGTCATGAGAAGAGCAGCTTCCTGTGCCTGGACCCTTCCACCATGCTACTGACCATGAAAAGACTCATCTTCTAAAACAAGCCAAAACTAGCCTCCCCTCTTTCAAGTTGCGGTGGTCAAGGTCTGTGTCTGAGCAATTAGAAAAGTGACTAAGACTAACAAACAATCCGTGCTTACCGAGTCTAACAATGCGGCTTCGGCCATGCAGAGGACTCAGAGCAAAGAAAGCTAAGTTGTTTCTCAGGAGGGTTCCGTCCTCTAAAGACGAGGTGATCAGAGCTTTCCACTGGACTCTGGCTTCCAACCGCAATCCTGGCATTGCACAAGGAATATCTGGCTAGCCAACAAAAACACAGGACCGCTGATTACTGAGATTTCATAAAAACAGTGGTGGGGCTTGGTTTCATGTGGTTTGGTTAGGTTGTTTTAGTGTATTTCCAAAGTATTGCAAAGGACCTGTGATACTAACACCTTACCTGTTGTTTCCTTCACATCTGTGAGAGAAATCTGAAGCCACCTAGGACTGGGACTGTGCAGTCCCTTCACATCCCTCTCACTGCCCCACACTCTCAGCTCTGAATGAAGAACAAATGAAGCAGGCGCTCTCTCTCTCCCTCTATGTCTCTCCCTCTAGGTCTCTCCCTCTAGGTCTCTCCCTCTAGGTCTCTCCCTCTATGTCTCTCTCTTGCTCTCCCGCTCTCCCGCTCTCTCTCTCTCTCTCTCTCTCTCTCTCTCTCTCTCTCTCTCTCTCTCTCTCTCTCTCTCTCTCTCTCTCTCTCTCTCTCTCTCTCTCTCTTTCTCTCTCTCCCTCCTTCAGACACAAAGTCTATCAAAAACAACGTTTTTGGATCTAATTTTGATACTTCATGGTTTTTTTCCAGGGTAAATATCTCTCAACAGGCCCTCAATAAGCTGCGGAAATGCAGTTTCATGTCCTCCTCCAAGCTGTTGTGTAATACGAACCTTAAATATGTCTCTATCCTTTACTGATCCTTCCTTCCCTGGGCTGTCTGATCCCAGTTTATTCCCAGTTCTTAGTCTAAATGCTTCAAAAACTTTTTGGCTCAGCAATACCAGTTCCATAATTATCCACTACGGAAAGCATTAAAATGTACAAACATGTAAGTGTAATAAAATCTAGCTCAGCAATATTTATTACAAATTAAATTTAATTCCAGTTATAGACTTATTAAAATTATAGTACATCCATAAGTTAGGATACTAAATCAATATTAATATCATGCTCAGAAGTCTTCTCATAATCACAATATTTAATATAGTTTAATAAAGTAGAAAATACCTACTACAAATTTAGAAAATATTCTCTTATTTTTACCTTTTGTAAACATATGTATATTTAATGTATATTTATGCCGAGAAAAAATAAACTGCAGGACATTCTTAACACCAAAATATTAGCAATTATCTTCTTCCAGTTGGAGAATTCTCTGAAATTAGTCTTAAACTTGTCAGCTGGAAAGAAAGTCAACGGTATTTTAAAACACTCATCATTTTATCTTGAGAGGTATTTCCCTACTTGTACTGTTCTGCCTTGTGACTTAAAGCTGACCAAGAGTTTGTGAACAAGCAAGTTCTGGCTTCCCAAGAATAGTAATAAAGTTAATAAATCCGCTTACCAGCTAATTAAGGTGCACTCCAAGGACAAATGTACACAGTTTGTTGCAGGAAACAAAAGGGACATTTGGAGAGTCTAAGCACCAGATCAGACCTTCTGATACAGAGGAATGTGAACTTCTACCAAAGAATCAAAAGAGGAGAAAACCCGGGCTGTCAAGGGTGTAGGAGAAGTAGATGAAGAGAACAGCGACACCTCAAGGATTCCAGGGAAAGACTGCAGTTAAGAGGGAATGATTGACAGAAGGCACCCCCACCTAAACCAGCACCAAGCGAGACACAGGGATTGAATATCCAAAGCCAAACAAGTTATAACAGGGGGTTGTTTCTTCCCCGTCACCCCAGGTACCAATGCTGGACATCACAGATGCATTAAAGGAGTTTCTGAAGCAAAAGAGTTGATGTATCAGAAACAAGCTTGCAGTAAGAAATCTGTGGGGAAAGGAGAAAGATGAGTGATGTCTTAAGAATTACAATCCCAGGAATGCACTTGAACTGCAGGGAAGACCAAGGATTACACAAGACTGTCACAGTTGCCTTCCCTCCTCAATTTTCAAATGTGTGTTTGCCTAGCTCTGCAGAGCTAGGTCAAGACTATAAAAACGGGTCATGTAAATGCAGCTCTGAGCAGCATGTCTATGCTTTGCAGCCTCCCTCTGGGTGGACGAAGGAGCCTGATGCTCACACTAACACACAGCAGACTTGACCCTGTGGACTGCTGGTCCAAGCTTCCTCTCCTTCAAACTGGCCACCAATCCATCCCTTAGCTCCGAGAAATTGGGAAGGGAGAGGGAGGTCAAGAGCTCCAGAGGAACCTACTCACGAGCCTCCTCATGGCCCCTGTGACCTCCTTGTTCCTCAGAGTGTAGACAAAAGGGTTGAACATGGGGATGACAACTGTGTAGAAGATGCCAATGACCTGATCCGTGTCTGGAGAGGAGCCCGCCTCAGGCCTCAGATAAGCCACAGTCGCGGGCCCAAAAAAGAGAGCGACCACAAAGAGATGGGAGGAGCAGGTGGAGAAGAGCTTTCGACGTCCCTGGGGCGTTGCCGCTCCAAGGATGGTGACAAGGATGCAGGCATAGGAGGCCATGATCAGCAAAAACGGGGTCAGGACAAAGCATATGGTGACGGCGAGGTTCCCGACTTCTCCCTTGAAGGTGTTCACAGTGGCCAGTCTCAGCACAGGCATGACATCGCACATGTAGTGGTGGATGGTGTTGGCACCGTGGAAGGACAACGTGAAGATGCAGACGGAGTGAGTGGCGCCAGTGATGACGCCCATGAGGTAAGAGGCCCCCACCATGCCCTTACACGCTCCCTCCTTCAGCAGGGTGCTGTAATGCAGTGGCCGGCAGATGGCAGCATAGCGGTCATAGGCCATGGCAGTGAGCAAGCAGCACTCAGTGACCCCAAAGCAGGAAAAGAAATACATCTGGGTGAAGCAGCAGGCGAGTGGGATGGTGGGGCGCGGGGACAGGAGATCGACCAGCATCCTGGGCATGATGGTGGTGGTGTAGAGGATCTCCACCAGCGAGAAGTGGCGAAGGAAGAAGTACATGGGGGAGCGGAGGGTGGGGTCAGCCAGCGTGAGGACGATGATCAGCGAGTTGCCCAGCAAGGTGACCAGGTAGATGCAGAGCACCCCCCAAAACAGAGGTCCTCGGAGGGAGCGGGAACGCGAGAAGCCCAGCAGAATGAACTCGGTCACCGCTGTGCCATTCTCACCAACCATGTCCCCAAAGCCAGATGGGAATTGTCCAGAAAGACTCATGCACTAAGAAAAGGCAGCCATGAAAAGACAAGGGCTGTGATGGGACAAATTTGGCAAAGTCTCCAGGAGCATCCCAACTCTCATCAGCAGGGTGGGTGATCACCTGGCCTGCTGATGACTTCTTCCTAGAAAAATATCTCAGAGAAAATGGAAGCTAAACCAGCGAAGTCGAAGGAAAGTAGCAGATCTTCCTTGAAGTCAAGTACTTGATGGTCAGCAGCATGGATTTTCCACTCGAACAGGGACCAGAAATGAAGGTCTGGGGATGGAAGGACGGGTCTCTTTGAGAGATGCTTTACAATTTGAACATAAAATGAGAATCAGAAAGAGTAAATAATGCTGGCAGAAGACAGCAGTAAAATGGATCCAGTGTGAGGCAGAAAAGGAAAGGGACTGACAGAGTAACAGCACAGAAGAGAGAGACAGACACAGGCTCAAAGAACAAAGTAGCCACGTGAGAGGCCCTGTGGAGTTTTTACCTGCAAGGAGGTCCCCAAGGCTCTCAGAATGCCCCTCCCCAGCAGCACATCACAGCAGCTCCATCTCCCCAAGAGCCTGATTCCCAGAGCAGAGGGGAGAGAGGGAACTCTGACAGGAAATAATGACAAAAGGGAGAGGAACTGCCTTCCTCCTGCTCTACGTCACTGCCTCAGTTCCCTGCCCACAGGCCTGGCTCTGCAGTATCCAGAGTCCCTGAGCCAGGCTTGAAGGGGGTTGGGCTCTGGTATTCACATGATTGTCCTGAGCTTGGTTGCTGGCCGAGGTGGTGCTGGTCAGGGGGCTCTACTGTATGTCTTCTCCCCTCTTTCTAGAAAGTCAGTGTGCACAGTGCTCTAACTCACTGGCCAGCGGGTGCGAGCAGGACTGCTTGGCCCAGCACCCAAGGACTCCTCCTGTCCTGTCCATCCCCAGTACTAGTTCCCAATTCCTCCCCAGTGCCTGGTAAGCACTTCTTTAAGACCTTTTTGCAACACAGTGCTAATCCTCAAAAAGAAGAATTATGAAGTGGCAACAGTTCTGACTTCTGGAAGAAATCCCAACCCCATGCAGGGTTCTACCACCCCCCACCTGCTGAAAGAGCCTCAGTATTCTCTGATTTAAAAATAAAAAGCACTCTTTTAGATGTTAGTTGGAGCTCATGACGTCCCACCCAGCATAAGTTGACGGAGGTGACCTAAGAGGATGCCTTAAGCATTAGTGGCTCAGTGAATAAACAAGAGAACCTGCAGGTCCCAAAAATGGTATGTATCATTTAAATTTGGAGGAAATTTTCTTATGCTACAGCTTCACGTCTAATTCAGTGCTCTAGGGAAATCTTTGTAATCCAAGACAGCCTGTGGTTTGCTTGTGCCATCTTCTTTATTTTATGAAAGCTTTTAACAATTTCAGCTGAGCACACACTAATAATCTCATCATTCTGGGAGACTAGTGCAGGAGGGTCACAAGTTTAAGAACAGACAGAAAACTTACTGACTTATCTTAGAGATCCTATGACAGTTTTTTCTAATAAAATCGGAGTGAGAGGCTGGGGACTTAGTTCAGAGCAAGGGCCCTCAGTTCAATCCCCAGTACCACACACACACACACACACACACACACACACACCCATGCACACACAAATTTTCCAAATAAGTTAGTTTGCCCTCAAGGAGGGAGAAGACAACCCATTCCTCTTTACTTGCAGACTGCGCATAGAGATCTTCTTGAAAGAGGAAAGAAAAGAAACAGAGGAACCACTTGACCAGCACCGCTTGAGCCGCCAAGTCAACAACTGAGGTCAACAAGTGAGATAAGGCACGCTGACAGTTCATGCCTTTGATGTTAGTATGGTGAAAACAAAACGGATCACCTTCCCAAAATGCATAACCTCAGTACAATCATGCAAAAACCTCCAGACAGACTCCAGTAGAAGAGCATTTCACAAAACAAACAGCTGTCAGTACTCCTCAAAGCCATCAAGGTCACAAAAGCACAGAAAGTCTGAGAAACAAAGGAGATGTGACAGCTAAACATATTGTCCTGTTCAGAGTCCTGGAATAGAAAAATGACATTAAGTAAAAACTAAGAAAATCTGAATCAAATATGGACTTTAGGTAATTACGGTGTATCAGTATTGGTTTACCAATTATGACAACGTTGCCACACTATTATGATGCTACTAATAGAAAAAACTGACATAGCCATACTTTGGAATTTTATATACCATCTTAGCAAGTTTTCAGTAAATCTTTAACAGTTGTAAAATAAAAAGTTATTCCTCAAAACTTTTATGTATTGGGCTAGGGATGTTCCTTAGTGATACAGTCCTTGCCTAGCAACAATGAAACCCCAGGTTCAATTCCCAGCACCACACAAACACAAAAAGGTTTATTGACAGGGAAATAAGTTTTGAATATATTACAAAGTGAAAAAGGAAAACAAGCACAAACATGATATTTTCTATATAAAATGTGTATTCTAATAAATAGACGACAGGTTAACAGTAGATTGTTACCCAAGTATTAGCAAAGAGTGGCTCTCAGAAGAGTAGATTTAGGGTATTACTATGATCGTTTTCTTTTTTGTTTTTTTTTTTTTGGCTTCTAATATATTTTATTTCTTTTTAAATAAAACTACAAAAACATATTAACAAACAGACACCAATTAGCATAAAAAATAGTACAATCACAATTGATCTATAGACAAGGTGACATGGTCTCAACCGTGGTTATTGCTTTATCCATTGATATCTGCGAAGTGTAAATCTATGAACCCATAAACAGACATGCAAAATTGGTCAGACAATTAATCCTCTCAACAACAGAAAAACACAAAAACCAAGAATCCAAAGACAGAAACCAAAACAGGCAAACAACAACAAAAAAAACCACCAATAGTTGCTGCTTCGCATATTGATATCTTCGAAGTGTGTGTTCAGGATAACACATACAGACATACAGTATTGATCAAATAACCCGTCATCAATTATTGCTTAGCATTAAGTGATATAATACAATAGTAGAACCATGTTAGCCCTCCTGCATATATGTATATTCATATATACATACACACATTTTTCTCTCTTCCTTTTCTCCTTTCCCTCGTCCCATCTGTTCTTTCTTTTTGAACAGATTTTCTTCATGTCTCTTAGTTTATATTCCCACACTCAGGTTCTTACACCAGTGATACAATACGTTGCCTGCACA
>PVLD010030213.1:0-17123 GCA_004027595.1 Dinomys branickii
CATGAAATATTTAAGCTTCAGTCTGGCCCATTTTACTTGACTTTATGGTCTGAAATCACATGCATATACCTATGAATCCTTCAAGTTCATTTTTCTTTATGGCAGAATAGTACTCCATTGTGTACGAAAAACACATTTCCCTTATCTATTCAACTGTTAATATAGAGTGATTCCTAGATTTAGTTATTATGAATTGTGCTGATATAAGCATAGGTATGCCTGTAGTCCTGTAATATTATGACTTTAACTCTTTTGGAAAGACACCTAGATTTTACTTTCAAAGGAAATTGTGATCACTGTTATACCTGCAATCTATAACTCAAGAGAAATTGAAACTAAAATCTGGAACTAAGTTTTCCTTGTTGTTTATCAAATTAAATTATCAAACCCCATTGCTTGCCCTGGGAGTGGCCTAATATTGGTATAATCTTAAACTAAATTTAAAAGGAAATTAAAAGACTACTTAGGTTTTTTGTGGCATTTTTTCCATTCTTAGCATGGACTGACTTAAGAAGGCTCAACAGGATATCAAATTCCTCATTCTAATGAAGTGGTTAGTGATGTGAGAAATGCTCTGACAAAGGCACAAAGGCCATATCAGAAGCCAATTTTTAGGTGATGTTGTCCTCAACATAGTAGAAAAATTGCTCATCTCAGTAGCTCCCTTGCTACAGTGTGCAGCTACAAACTATGGAGGTGTCTGTAGTCACTATGTTTTTGCCTACTGCATTCTGATAAACGTCCTATACTCCTGTAAACTAGAAAGTACTAAATTTTCCAGACGAATAAAAGGCTCAAATTAAATAACTCTGTATTCCACAAATGTGTGTGCCAGCTGTGTGGACTTATTTCCCCTGTCAATTACTAAGTAGATTAGATGCACTTCTCTGTATACCTCTCATGTACTCTTCAGTGCCACTGCTTGCCTTTATTATAGTGCTTATCACACAGCTGCCAGTTTGATTTTTTCTAAAATGCAAATTTGATTATGTCACTCTCTGCTCAGTATCCTTCAGGGGTTTCCTGCAGTTTCCAAGGTAACATTCAGACTCTTTACTTTATCCTGTGGATGCCCTTTGCAAGCTGACACTTGTTTATCTTTCTAGCATCTCCTCTCACATCTGCCCATCCATCCTCACTTTAAGCTAAACTGGCCTCTTTATGGCTTCTTTAAGAAGCAATGATTACCTCCCTCAACATCTTATTTCTTATTCTTTTTGAATTTTCAATGTCCCCTTCATCCATCCGGCCAATTCTTCTGATTTTTGAAGATTCAACATCAGAGATACCTCCCTTTAAGGTAATTTTTTTAACTTTGTTTGTATATGACCTACAAATCACACTTACATAAAATACATATATTCTTCTTTTGCTCTCCCACAGAGTCTATTGAATATTTTTGTCATATCCCTTAAAACTTTTATAATTATGAATTTTCTTTGTTGTCTTCTGCACTGTACTCTCACCTTATGGTAGGTAGGGATTCTATCATATAAATTTCTGTGTTCCCTAGAGCCTGTTGAATTGCTTCACTCAAGGTAGTTGCTCAATAATTGCTGGCTTAAATGATATAACAGAAGGAGAGGGAAATCCTTAAAATTCTGATTGATGGATTCCTTAATTTGAGTTAATACTTATAACTTTCCTTCTACACTTCAATGTGAACACAATCTGAACACTCTGGACACAATTCATTACCATTGCTAACCCTCTGAATAGCCCTTCTGAATCCTACATGTTGGAAGGCAGAATGCCAACATTTTCTTTATCCTTTCAAGGCTTTCTTACCTCCTATGTCTGCTTTGGTAACTGTCTCAATGTGGTGTTGTGATCTGATTCTAACTCTTGCCTTTTTTTTGGCTCATGTGCGCCCTTCCTCTGAATGTTCCTCTCATGGATTCAGGCAACTTACCTGGTTGGTTCATTGATGACCAATTCTCACACATGGGCAACATCTTCCTTTGCCCAGATTTCTTAATAACTTAGGTGCACTGATATATTAAAAGTCTACAAATAAACAGTAAGTCACTGACTATGGCCAAAAGCAGGATGTCTAGAAACGTACACCCTACATAATCTATTGGGATAGGCCAGCATTCCTAGCGTAATCACAATTCTTATAAAACAGTGTGCTTATACATCTGCAGGAGTTGGTTCCATCTAGAATAAAACCGTTAACTATCGTGTGCAATTTATGTCTTTCAGTTGATATGGATCCCAAAGAATGTATCAAATACTACATTTGCCTTACTGCGTGCTTTAAAGGTCTCCCTTCGGGTCATTCCTGTTATAGTACTTTCTGAGGTCTTCAATACAACTTCAATGTATATTTATAATCCATAAGTAATTTTCTATGTTTTCAAAGATCCACTGTATCTTATGATTATCTGTGGAGATTAGCATATTATTGATATTTTTTCTTCCCTTTGACTTATAAAGAAAACAAAACCTGAATGCAGATATGCTTCCTTGTCACCAGACACTCATGTTTTGTATCAGGAAGAATACTACCCCTGTTAAAAACACGCTCCCCTCAAACCGTCCCAAGGGTGGGTAAATGATGTATAAAATGTTGCAGAGTATTATTTGCATGATATAAATAAGGAAAAATGACCCAGTGGCTTAGTGAAATGTTAATACTTTCTGTGATTTTCAAACCACAAAAGGAAAGACATGACTCCAGATTGTTATGTTTGCTGATGATCCTATTACACCTGGAAAATTCATTAAAACTTGCTATTATAAAGACATACATATCAATCCCTCTTTTTCTGGCCAATTGCATATATTTTGGTGATACAGGAAAAATAATTCACTTATGATTGATTAGACAACCTCTAATTTCCTAGTAACAAACAAATGTGACTGAGAGACCGTATACATCATTACTAATAGTCAAATTGTTTCTATCTTGAAAAAAACAAGGAATGGAAAATTCACTACCTAAAACATGAATCACATCAGGAGATTATAAGCAATGCTTAGAGTTTTTTAAAGGTAAAAGGACATGAAAAAACAGAAAAATATGTCAGTGGAATTTGAAATATTATTTATAATAAAATTAAAAAGAAATACTAACATGATGTAATGAGTTTAAATAATTGGTCTGAGATGACTTGGGATATACATAATCAGAACTAATTTTAGAGCTTATATTTGAAATCCAATAAAAAGGAATTTCAAATAGGAGCAATTATGTTGTAAGCAATTTGGACATCTATTCATTTTTCCATCCTAATCTTAAAATATTTCCAATATTTTACAATGAGAGGCATCATACAAGTTAAAGAAGAGGAATGATATCTGTCTAAGGAGAATATGTTTGCCAATAGAACAAAGATGGCACAGAGTAATGCAAAAGTAACTCATAAAACTAAAAATATGTTCAACACTATCCTTCTTCATTCTCTTCCACATACTGTATATTCCCAGAAGCTGGTAAATTTACATTCTGAGGTGCTCTCCCAATTATGATGGGAGGTTGGGCCATCCACATTCATTTAGTCTTCTTTGGGACTATAAGTGCAGACTTATTATTTAAAAGGTCAATCAATGGATAAAGCAATAACCACTGTTGAGATCATGTCACCTTGTTTGTAGATCAGTTGTGATTGTACTATTTTTTATGCTAATTGGTGTCTGTTTGTTAATATGTTTTTTACTTTTATTTTTTTAAAAATAAAAAAAATAAAATAAAAATAAAAGGTCAAAATATGGACAACAAAATGATGCTATGGTATTTGGTACCAAAGTTATAATGAGAATGCCAATTACTATGTTTTGTTTGCTTTCAGAGCTTTTTATATCTCAGTATACCTACATTGAATTCATCACAGAAGAATGACTAGTAGAGGAAATACATTCCTTCTATACTCCCTTTGTTAGAGGCCACCAGATGTTTTGGAGGACAGTACATATTCTCTGTTTACTAGCTGCTCACTGTGTCACTATGACTGTGATGATGAGGTACTCAACCTACCCTTATAACCTGGAGATCAACTCGGAATTATGTGTCCTGGCTGTGGGAATAAGCAGCATATGACAAGAGTGAAGAACCGTAGTATTGAACATATTCTTAGTTTTTGGAGTCATCTTTGAATTAATTTATGGTGTCTTTGATTTAGTTGAACAACATCTTCTTTTTGGACAGGCATCATAGCACTTGGCTCTCCGATTTTACAGGAAAAGAATATTAATAAAGTAATAAATGAGAGAAATATAAGTCACTATGAATTCTTGTCTTGTAGTTAGCTCTGGACAATCTTCTTTATTACCATAAATATGTGGAAATAATATCAGCAGTTCCCTTCTATGATGTAGAATTTATGTTTATATATCATAAAAGTATATGCCCCTAATCAGTGAAAATTTACACACATAACTGAAAAGAAAGGCTAATTTTTCTTAATCAGTGATTTTGTTGGACACAGTTTCCAACAGATCTCAAGAGGTATTTTAGTATGTGTGGAGGACATCTTTTTTTAAATTTACAGCAGCTATAAAAGCACAATAATATTTAGAACAGTATTATTTAAAGCAACAATATTGATGTAGTGCCTTCTCAATCAGGTTTAACTGAGTAAGACTAGACATTATATACAAACAAAAACCTACAGTTTTCATACATTTTTACCAATAATACCACAATAAAATGAAGTAAAGTTCCTGTGAGATCAGGCTTTGATACATACACAAACAAAATCAAGCATCTAGTTCTGTGTAAACAATTCATATTATTTTGAAACTACAGTGTCCCACAATTCGTTTATACATAAAAAGGAATGAGCTTTAAACTATAAAAAACCCACAAATTATTAGTGTTTAGCGAACAAGTAGAAAATTTAACCTTGATCAATTAAGCTAACTTCTAAATTGCTACCTAAGCATGTTGGTGACAGCTGTCAATTTCAAAGCAATTTATAAAGACTGAAAGATAACAAAAAATTCTGAGTTGATATGACAGTGATGATGAAAATTGCTAAGACATGTATGCCTATAGGATATATCTCTGTACCACAACAGATAACTAGTGTTCAGGTTAAGACCACAAAAGCTGAAACTACAAAAGTTTTACCTCTTCACTTTAGGAAATGAAACACTAAAAACAATAGAAATTACTTTGAGAAACCTCTAAAAGAAAAGCTTGGTCTTAGATCTTCATGGATGCTAGCAAAGGTGTTAGCACTACATTTTTGGTCAGCAAGATTAAAATAAAACACTTAGAAAAATACTAAAAATTTCCACTAACAGTCTTCAAAATTTGTCCGGCACACTTTACTGAAGGGGCTATGCTATGATACCTATTGCCTGGGGAGAGACATACAATGTAGGTAATGAATGATTTACTGAGAAGCATACACACACTTCATACCCATTTTTACTTGCTGTCACAAAGAAGCTGAGAGCTGCTTTGTGTAATTCAGTAGGGACCACCACTTCCCCAGGTGCCCTGGGGAGCTCCACTGCCCAAGGGTAATTTTTCTCAGCAGTGGGAGATGGAGCACAAAATAAACAGTGCTTGAAATTTTACATATAGGCCTCAATATTCTAAGGGATACAAAGAAAGGAAAACTCTCACTGATTAAATAAGGAACAGTTCTATAGTCGGGAGTGTCACAACTCTACTCATTACAGAATAGAATTGATGTGTTTTCTTCCCTAAATGTTCCTTTTTGTGGTATTATTTTCAGTTTACCTTAAAGCCTTCTGATAGAAATCAGGATATAAATTTCAAATAAACCATTTATTGCCACTCCCTTATCTTGCCAATTTACTACAAACATAAATCATATTGAGTCACATTTTCAATAAACTCATGCTACCCTTTGACCTTTCCAAAAATGATGTTGACTCATGTCCCTGAAGTACTACTACTTCCTGTGGAAATGGCTACCCCTTGAGTAGCCCTGATTGCTGAATAAGACATTTTCACACAGGCTGTAGCAGCTACTGTCTGGACAGTAAGTGAAGCTCATTTAAAGACAGAATGAATTTCTTTTCATCAAATTTTGAGCTGGAAGTGGAGAACAGAACACCATATAAGACGGCATGGGCAAAAAGGTCTTTATGCAACTAGTGCTGCTTTGTCAAGCATTAGTGTCTATGAGGCAGACATTACCTGTGCTTTTCACGCCTTTTCTTAATGCCTCACTGTAACTGAAAAAATCACCCACAAGAGAAGAAATGGAGAGCAAATATTGGCCCATGTATTTATCACCTAAGAGAAATCACGAAAGGATGAAAAGAGATTGAAGCTGTTTCCACACACATAATCCCAAGCATTTAATCAAGTTAGAGAATCCCCATATCTGAATAAATTTTAAAATAACTGTCAGAATGGGCGTTTTACTGAGTTAAGTGGCAATTCTATCTAAATGTATCACAGGCATGCTTTTATTCTTCACATTTTAGCAGTGATTTCTGTGTTATTCAAATTTATGTTATTCAAATTGAATGCCAACACACCTAAATAGTCATTTCACTCATATAATTCAGTCAAACTAGCTATCAATTCCATGTAGAGAAAGCCACAAGTTGACTATATTTTCAATTTCCGACTAGTTGTTTCATTTCTTTGGACTCAGCCTTTCCAGAAGACAAATAACTGTATTCTTTTAGAGTGTAGAATTAAAATAAAGTTTAAGCTATCACTAAGCATTTATGGATCAAATAAGCTGGAGATGGATCACATTTGCAGGGCTGGAGCAAGGCCAGTACCATAAACAAAGAGCACCCAAGGTAAGCCACACAAACAAGTTGCTCCAGTCCAGAGAACAAGCCCTGCAGCAATCCAAGAACAGGTTGCAAGGCAGAGGGGGTGTCACGTAACATCAACGTGCCAAATTTATAAATAAATGCATAGGGGCTGGGGATATATCTCTGTGGAATAAGCGCTTGCCTAGCAAGCGCAGGGTCCTGAGTTCGATCCCCAGTACCGCAAAATATATATATATATATATATATATATATATATATATATATATATATATATATAAATGCACGGTAGGGGTTGAGCAGTTCCTTTGCTCCCGTTTCAAGAGAGGGTTCCACGTGATCCCAGCTTTCTATATCTTGTCTTCATTTATTTACCTCCTTGCCGCCCTTCATGTTTCTAACTGCAGGAAGTTTGAGAGCTGTGCAGGCTGTGGCAGCACGTGACAATAATGGCTAAATGTCATTGGGTGTTTACTGTCTGCAAAACTGTGCTAAACAATAAACATGATTTATCTCATTTAATCTTTCACATAGCTTCTGAAATAGCTATATCCTTACCCTCATGCGATAGAGAAACTGAGGTTCAGAGAAGTGCCAGTTCTATAGAAGCAGGCAAGATGGTGAAGCACAACAGAATAAGAATATAGACACTAATATAAGAACAGTATAATAGAACCCTCAGTGCTATAAAGACATGCAGAGAAAAGGGAAGAGTATGGCAATTAAAGAGTCAGAATGACTTTTATAGTGGAGGTGGAACTTCAGCCTCAAACCTGAAGAACAAATAGCAATGAGGGAGAAAAGTATTATAAGCAAAGATGTCAAAGGCAAATGGATGAGATGAATATAAGATAGGTTGGTACAAATTGATGAGCATGGTATTGAGGATGTAATGCCAGTTTTACATTTTCTTTGTACAACAAGAGTTTCTAAAGTATTTAAATATTGAAATACAAATACATACAATGTTGAAGTCTATACCTGTAATGCATCTGGATCTCAGGAAAAGATAAATATTTGACAGATTCAAAGATATTTGTTAAATGCTTTACTTATTCTGAGAAATGTTTCTTAAGAAAATAATGTTATATACTATCTAACTTTTTCTTGCCAATAAGGAAGATCCTACTTACTCTCTTCTGACTCTCTTTACTAAATATTGGGAAATCCAAGTGGGTAAGATCTTTGTGACAAGAAGAGTTAATTACAAACTGGCATTTGTGAAGACAGTTACAGGCTGGAATAAAACACCTAACCAGCTACAGCATATATAATCTCTGTGTGTTACAGGTCACGCACTTATTCAGCTTTTTTGGGGAGCATCAATGAGGACTTTTAGTTTCTGTTTACAATTAACAATTGATATGTGTGACACTGCTATTTGATTATCGTCTGAACATACATGTATTCCAAAATGGAATAAAGAAGCACTAATATATTTGTAAATGTATACATTTGAAAAGATATAACATGGTTATTGAATTCAATCTTCTGTAAACATGAAAATTAGATGAATTTGCCTTACAACAGTATACATTAATCGATATAGTAAGACGTCATCAATGCTCAAAAAAGTACGACTTGCAATATATTTCCATTACCTTATTCATATTATTTACATTAAGTTTTAGTTTCCTATTCAGTCCTTAACCACATGTTAAAACAAGACATCACTTTTATCCTTCCTTTCTGTTGCTTGCCACTACAAAACAATTAACCCACCTTCAAATATGTCTATATTAAGGCATTCTTAGCATTGTTAGCATTTTAATGTTTATTTTCATAACCTGAAATACTCTTGACCTTAATGGGGATGGCTTCTGTAAGGCATGACTAGGGCTATTCTACACTATGTTTGAAATAGTAAAACTCTATTCCATATTTGAAGGCCAGCTGCTCCATATGATCCATTCTGGTGACCCCAGGCCATATGCTCCAATCATACTTATCTGAACGACACAATGCAGTACTCCTACCATCACTGTCTGAATCATATAATGTAGTAGTGATTCTATATTAGGTAACGCTTCCAGAGCTACCACAAAGGCAAAGATCAGGCCTTATTCTACTTTTGTGGCCCCCTCAAATGGCATCTAACAAGATAAAGCCAGAAAGATTTGAGTAAAACAGCAGCCAATGAGGAAGTTTGTAGTGCAAATAATGGGATTGCTGAGAGCCATGTTTTTGAAAAGTGTTTTTCATATTTTTTCTCCATTCATTGTTTTCAAAATCTCATATGTGTGATAATTCTGTGTTCACAAATTACTCTGGAAGAGACTGAAAGTTTTTCATCAACACTATAATTAGTCATGGTATATTTTCTTATGTTGGCTTTATGTTTTTAAATTTTTCTTGTTTATTTTATTAGTGCAAGTTTGTAATTCATGGATTTTACAGTCATCTTGGGGAGTGGTTACACGTACATTGTATGGCTTTTTTCTCTTTCCCCTTTGCTCCTCCTCCCACTTCTCCTTGTTGATACTATTTGTCTTACCACATGTTATAGGTTATAACATTTACGTTGATAAGGTTTATTATGCTCCTGTACATGGCATGTATATGTTTCTCTCATTTCCTCTTCCCTTTCCCCTTTCCTTGTTGCCTTCTACCATTTCTCTAATTTGTGAAATCTGTCTCTTTATCCCTTTCTATCCATCCTTTTTCATTTTCTTTATTTGTACTGTACCTCACTCAAATTCAAGGTGTGTCTCATTTATTTCACTCATGTTTTCAAGATGCATTTATTTTCCTACAAGTATCTCAAATTTATCATTTTTCTTAGCCAGGTAGTATTCCATTATATATAGTTATCATATATTGTTTATCCAGCCATCTGTTGATGGGTATACAGGCCACTTCCAGGATTTAGCTACTATAAACCATGCTGCTATAAACATCAGTATGCCAGTATTGCTAGAGTATGATAACTTAAGTTCTTTGGGGAAGATACCTCACAAGGGAATAGCTGGTTTGCATGGAATTTCTAACTTCAATCCTTTAAGAAATCTCCATACTGATTTCCATAATGGTTGTACTAGTCTGTATTCCCAACAACAATGTAGGAGAATTCATTTTTTGCCACAAACACACCAGCATTTATTGTTCTTTGATTTCCTAATGATTACCATTCTTCTGGGGTAAGATGGAATCTTAGTGCTGTTTTAATTTGCATTTCTCTAATGGCCACAAATTTTGAACATTTTTCATGTATTTGTGGGTCATTTGTATTTCTTCCCCTGTGAAGTGTCTGCTCATTTCTCTAACCCATTTCTTGACTAGGTCCTTACTTCTAGGTGGTTTAATTTTTTGAGTTCTTTGTATATTCTACATATTAGTCCTCTGTCTGAAAAGTAGCTGATAAAATTTTTACCCATTCTGTACATTATCTCTTTATTCTAATAATTTAATATTTCACTGTGCAGAAGCTTTTTATTCTGATAGGATCTCATTTGTTGGTTCTTGCTGTTATTTCCTGTGCAATTGTGGTTCTGATTAGAAAATTTTTTTCTAGTCCTATGTCAATTGTTTTACCTATTTTTGTCTTTTAAGATATTTAAATTGTTTAATGTTTAGACCTTTGACCCATTTTGATTTTAAGATATGGTGAGAGATAAGATCCCAATTTCATTTTTTTACAAACAGATAACCAGTTTTCCCAGAACCATGTGTTGAATAGGCTATCTTCCCTCCAGCACATGTTATTGGCCCCTTTGTCAAAGATAAAATAGGTATGTGTGGGGTGTTTCTGTATCCTCAGTTCTGTTCCACTGATCCATGTGTGTCTTTATGTTTCAGTACCATGCCATTTTTAACACTGTTGCTTTATAGTATTTCTTGAGGTCTGGAAGTGCTATGCCATCTGCTTTGCTCTTGTTGCCCCAAATTACTTTTGCTAATCCAGTTTCTTCTGGTTCCATGTGAATTTTAGGATTGTTTTCTCTAGATCTTAAACATATGCTGCTGGTATTTTGATTGGGATTATGTTTTCATACTGTAAACTGATTATCTCCACCCTGCTTCCTTACATTTATCCAAGGTTGAAATCAAATAAACAAGACAACTTTCTGAAATAATAAAAGTAACAAATGAAAAACTCGGTTGTTATATTGTGGATTTGCATCTGAGATACTCTTTCCTGGTGTTTGTGTTTCTTTTATTAATGTACCTCCAAAAGGTAGTATAAAGATTGAGACTTTGTAGAGGAAAATAGCAGTAAAAAGGCTAAAAGCTGCTAAAATTCTACAATTATTCCTAAGTGACTTGATTTCAAATTTAGAAACAAGTTAAATGACTGTATTCCCAGAATATTGTGAAAAGAAAGTTAAGCTACTAACTTTACACATTGGAGGACCTTGCACTGAAGGATGATATAATATTAAAGCAGTGGCATGCACACTGAAGAACAGTAAGAACTGGTGAATAGGTGGGGGGGCAATTACTCTAATACTGCTTAACAGGAGGAAAACACCCATGGCCTACTTGTATCATGTACTACAATTTTGTCAAGAATAGACAATGCTATATAGTAGGATATTGGAACTGTAGGATACCTTTTCCTTCCAGTGAAGAAATCAAAGCTACTGTTATTAAAAAGAAAATTCTGACTTGGAAACAAATATAAAATATACTTGCATGGGGACAATCTACAAAATTAATGAAAAACTAAGAATGGCAAGACTTAATAATGTACTCTCATATTAATTACGAGGCCCAGATTTGTTGAAAACTTTTATGCAGAACATATAATGATTCAAAAGATCAAGGATCCTTAATTTTATAATAAATTTGACCTTATCATGGTATTGTAAAATAAATGATGAGACAACCTATTAGAAACAACTTAATAAGTTTTTCTATTATACCATGTTGCTCCTGAAGAATGAGGAGTAGAATGATTTCTTTTTTATACCAGGAACTGAACTCAGGACCTTGTGCTTGCCAGGCAGGCACTTGTGCTGCTGAGCTATATTCCTGGCCCTAAGGAGTGATAATGGACATGTCTCAATCTCATGGATTTCAAAACTACTACTGCTGGATTTCAGTAGTACCATATAGTAGCTAAGAGATATAGAATTTAAAGATGATAAAATGAATATCTCATGAACTTGTACAGTTGACTCATCATATGTAAAATAAAAAGAAATTATTTTCTCCAGTAAGACATATGAAAAATGACTGACACTTAAAAGTAATGATTGCAATTTCAGTGAAGCTTCAATACAAATTTAAGAGGTTTTATTAAAGGAAATACAGTACAAAATCATTATGCAGGTACAGCATATTACCACATACATGCTTAGTATCTGTTAAGAAAACTCAGTCAGTGTATACTCAACTGGTAAGGTCCAAAGGTGCTAAAGAATACTGGAAGTTAGGCTCCCAGCAGACTGAAGCAACTGTTATTTTTCTATTTGCTCTTAGTTTTGTATGTACTCATTTATATTTGTCTATAGAATTTCCTTTAGAGAAAGCCTCAAATTCTGTAACGAAGCCTGATGGACAATTCTGGTTGGTGTTCAGAAAACCAGAATGATGATAGCAATACAGACAGTAAAGGCCAGGCTCAGGAAGTTTCATTTGAGAGCAAAGGCTATATTGGCAATTAGAATAGAGGCTGTGTGTGTTACACTCTGGAAGAAAAAATGTGTCTATACTATATCCATGTCCTAAGGCTCTGCAGGAGGCTGAGATTTAAAGCAGTGGACAAATTGATCTTTTGAAGGAAATTTCAAGATTCAAGCTGTTGCATAGGTACTGCTGGCTCCTTGTCTGGGAATGGGCAGTGGGCTCATAGTAAGTGAACCTCTGTGAGTCACTAGTCTCTATTGAGGCCTGTAATGGCAGATGAAGCTGGAAAGCCTCAAAGGATAAGATAAGGTCACAGGCAAGAACACCTGGCTATGACCTCAAGTAGGTAAAGCCTGTAGCCTCAGGCATTTTACTCTTGGGTGAATTAAATTAATACCTTACTTGGAGAAGTCCAGCCACCTAGAGAAGTTCTTGGTCTTACCTGTGAGTGAATCTCAAATTCTGTGAGAGGATTTTGATCCTCCTGGAGCTCTGAAATCATATCACTTGTCTCTTTTATCTAGCCTTCACCATGCACTTGTTTAGGAGATTGTGGATCTGATCATTTCACAATAACTAAGGGGATATTATTAACCCAATGTGGTAGGCTTTGAGCCATATATCAAAATAATGCATGGGAAGTGCATGCAGCTGTGAAAATGAGGGCACAGGTGCAGTCCATATCGTAGGAATTTGGAAATGTCAGGGATTCGGAATGTTTGCTGAGGAGAGTTTTAGCCTGAGAGCAGACCTATCCTAAGAGAAATGCTATGTGTGCTACAGCAAGCAAGACTATTCTATCCCCCTGTTCTTCTCTTTGGGAAAGGGAATGTTGATTCTATGTCATTATGCCTTGGTATTATTTCTTTTATCCTTTTACAGAAGTTCATAGGTTAGAGTTTGCTTTGGGTCTCAGAAGGGACAATGATTGGACTTTTGAAAAATGCTGGAACTGTTGCCACTTTGGGGGAGCATTATTGTGTTTCTAGTTGTTAACAGGACAGTTGTTCATGTTAGACAGAATTGTAAATTGTTTAATGTCATTAAATAAAGATTAAGTAAGGTTTAAGAGATATATTTGGGTGTCAATTTGACAAGGGTTGAGATGTGATGGTTAAACTTTATTGTCAATTTGACTGGATTAGGAAACACCTAGGAATTTAGGTGTGAGTGTGTCTGAATGAGTCATGAGGGTGAGACCTTGGGGATTTATATACTATGGTTGGCCCCTTCTTCTCTGGTACTACTCCTCTTTTCTGCTTCCTGCAGCCATGAACTGATCTGATTACCTCTACCACTCACTTCTGCCATGATGTTTCTACCAAGGACTGACACCCTTAAAGCCATGAGCTAAATTAAATTTCTCCTTCTTTAAATTGTAGGTGTCAGGTATATCCAAAGAAAACTCACTTTATGTCTATTCGTATTTCTGTTTAAGTTACTAATATTTCTCGCTGTTCTTTCCCCACATCACCAAAGTCTCTTCTGCTTTATTAACCTTTTTATAGAAGTACTTTTGGCTTTGTTGATTCTCTCTATTGTACTTTTTACTGCTTCATTAATTTCTGTATTCAATTTTTCTTTTTAGTTTTTGTTTTTCGATCGCCTTTAGAATTAGACACAGCTCATTTACTTGAAACTTTTATTTTTGAATATAACTTTGTAATGTTTTGAATTTCAAAGCATTATTTTTCCTGATTTCACAAGTTTTCAAGTGCAGATTTTCTCTTTGACACTGCCGTCAAACTTTGAGTATTATTTTTCACCCATGAATATTTATTTACATTTTAAATTTTTCCAAAATTTTCTGTTTTAAAGGAAATTCTCTTATTTCTTAGTTGATAGTAATAAGTTACAAATATCTGGAGAGTCACTGACACTTCCACCCGAGCCTCCATGGAAGCTCTGCAGTACCTCCATGGCCATGGGCCTCAACAAGGGCGACAAGGTGACTAAGAACATGAGCAAACTAAGGCACAGCTGCTGCTGCCACGGGGACCTCACCAAGCAATCCAAGTCCATGTGGGACACAGCCTAGGAGTTGTGTGGCACTGTCTCCTACAAGTGGCATGCCATGGAGCTGCTGAACATCTCCAAGGACAAATGGCCCCTCAAGTTCATCAAGAAAAGTGTGGCCATGCACATCTGCACCAAGAGGAAGCATGATGAGCTGAGCAAGGATGCTGGCCACCAGGAGGAAGGGGACTTCTGAGAACTGAGCCCATCTCCTCTGTGTGAAATAAAACCTTGCATTAAAAAAAGAATATATAGTCTGTATTCTACAGATTACTTTAGATACAGACATTTGCTTTATATACTAATAAGTGACAACTTTAATATATAGTGCATATATTCTTGACAATAAAAATAATTACCTAATTGCTACGTGCAAGGATTTCACTAGGTTAAACTTAATGTGTTGTGAAAATCGTTGCAACAGGGGCTGGCATACTATAATTTATGGAACAATTTGGACTACTGAATATTTTTGACAGTGAGCTACAAAGTTTTCACATTGTCAATGGTCAAAACTTAGCAAAACTAGATTTTATGAATCATGAAAATGACATGAGATTTTAATGTCCAAATGTAAAGTTTTATTGGAAATAGCCATGCTCATTCATTTAAATACATCTAAGGCTGATTTTACACTTCATAGGCACAAATGACTGCATTACATAGTCTACAAAATCTAAAGTGCTTACTATTTGTCCCTTTATGAGAAAAAAGGATATAGATCTATATTCTTGTCAACTTTCTTTTCTTTATCAAATACTTTGATGATACATTCAAATATCCCACCTATAATTATGGAGGTGTGCATTTCTCATTATTTGGGCATTTTTTCTTTATATGTTTTGATACTGTCTTAGCAGGCAACTAAAAATTTAGAATTTCTAGAGCTTGCTAGTAAACCGAATTGATTATTATTATGTTTTTCATTACTGCAAACCAGAGACTTCGCAAGGAGCTACATCACCAGTCCATATATGTGTGTGTATATATATATATATATATTTTTTTTTTTTTTTGAGACAGGGGTCCCCTGTATCACTAAGTTGCCCACATTGAACTCAAACTCACCATCATCTGATCTCAGATTTTCATAGTGCTGGGATTATAACTGTGCAGCACCACTCCTGGTGGGAACTGAATTTTTCCTTTTATAATTTATTTTAGGATTATATGTTTATCATATATAGTAATTTTAATTATTTTAGGTAATAGTATATATATCATATCTTAATCATTTTTATTACCTCCCCTTTTTCCCCAAATAGCCTTCCTAATCTCCACTATGTCTACTCCCTGTTTCCTCCATATCTCTTCTTTATTTGGCTCTTTAAATTATATATATATATATATATATTTTGGATTTCTTATATAAGATAAACCATGCCATATTTAACATATGTGTGTGATGTAATTCACTTAACAGTATAGTCTCAAGATCCATACATTTTCCTATAAATGACTCAAATTTATCCTTCTTTAGGGCTGAGTTTCTACTGGGTATACATACCACATTGTTTTTATCCATCATCTGTTGATGGGTATCTAGGCTCTTCCCATAATTTCGATATTGGGAATTTTGCTGCTATACACATGGGTATGAATGTATCTCTGTAATATGTTGACTTTATCTCTTTGCGGAAGATACCCAAGAGATGTACACCTAGGTAAAATGAAATTACTAAACTTTTTGACACCAGGCAGTGATTTCATGGAAAACAAATTTTGCAAAGACTGGGGAGGATTTTATTGTTAGTTTTTAAATTAATATGTGCTTGGAATACTTAATTATATTCTCCAGCCTCATCTCTACCTGAGAAAATCAGAAATTAGATTCTTATGAGGAATGCACAAGCTAGATCACTCTATGTGCACTTCACGGTGTTTATACTACAAGAATCTAATCCAGCCACTGATCCAACTGAGGGCAGAGCTCAGGTAGCAATGCAAGCGATGGAAAGCAGTTGTAAATACAGTTGAAACTTTACTTTCTCCTCCACTCCTCACTTTCTTCTGAGCAGCCAGGTTTCTAAAATGCCAGTAGTTGTGCATGGCTCGGGACATTAGGGGGCCTTGTTTTAAGAAATCACCATACTAATTTCCATACTGGTTGTGATGGCTTACATTCCCACCAACAATTTAAAAGGATTTGTTTTTCCCCACAACCTCACCAGTATTTGTTGTTTTGAGTCTTTGATGACAGACAGTTTTGGGTAAGACAGAATCTCAGGTTGTTTTAGTTTTTATTTCCCTATTGGCCAAAGATGCCTAACATTTTTCCATGTACTTATTGGACACTTTCATTTTCTCTTTTGAGAATTAACTATTCAGTTCAATAGCCCATTTTTAAACACTGGATCTTTTAATGTCTGGGCTCTATTTTTTTTAATTCTTTCTGTATTATAGATATTAATGCTCTGACTGTGGTATTTTTTTCCCAGTCTATAAGTTGTTTCTTTTGCTGTCCACAAGCTTGTTTATTTTGATATAATTTTATATGTTGGGTATGGCTTCAAGATTCAATATTCCCACTGTGCCTTTTATTGGGTAGTTAAGATCATTTATACTGAACATTATTATTCACAGGTATTTACTAATTTTTGTCATCGTATTTTTCAGACTTTATTCATTTCTATTTTCTTTTTGCTTAACTAAACTCTCAGATGTGCTCTTTGCTTTGGGCTCTTTCATAATGTCACTGCTGTTTCCTTTAGAATTACCTTGACTAGGGCTGGGGATATAGCTCAGTGGAATAAGCGCCTGCCTAGCAAGCGCAGGGTCCTGAGTTCGATCCCCAGTACTGCAAAAAAAAAAAAAAAAAAAAAAAA
>PVLD010030214.1:0-17121 GCA_004027595.1 Dinomys branickii
TTTTTTTTTTTTTTTTTTTTTTTTTTTTCCGGTACCGGGGATCGAACTCAGGACCTTGCACTTGCCAGGCAAGCGCTTATGCCACTGAGCTATACCCCCAGCCCCAACCAAGTCAGATTTAAAGATTTCTTGATGATATTCAACAAAAGTACTTTGTCCAGTATTTGTTTTAGAATGTTTTCCTTATAATTCATTAATTAGCTACTCATTTTTATTGGTGCCTATTAAGGAATACCAAATGTTGATTTCAAAGAACTGTACTTGGTCCAGTTTCGCCTCTCTGTGATCATTGTCCACTGTGTCCTAACAATTTTGTCTGTAAATGATAGTGAATACACATGATATGATTTAATGAAAATCAGATAATTATAGGTTTGAATTTACACCTACCCTATAAAGTCAATATTTGTGCAAGGTGTGAATTGAATGTCCAAGTTCATTATTTTTCCCTGTGGAAAACTTATCAGATCTAATTTATCAAATACCAGTTGCTGAAACAAGCCACTTTAGATTTACCATTATTTGCATGAAAAATTATAATCCCATCTGGCCAGCTTCTACTGATGGTTACTTTTTTCTAAAAGTTTTGTTATTTTCTAAAAATATTGGCATTAATTATCTGACTGCATCTTTGCTTAGCTATTGCAGTTTTGCACCTTGAACTTGCTTCATCGTTTTCTCATTTGAGTTCTCAAACTTCTAAATGTGACGGAAGATCTGTTCTTTCATACTGAGTCATCATCAGCCTAAAGCAAGGAGATCGGTACATATCGCCACATATCTCTCTTCACAGTGTATTCTCTAACATCCTCAGTACTTTGCTAAGATTCTCAGAAATTCTCTAAGAAGGGATATGTGACTTAATATTTTCCAACTGCATTAAACTCAAGACCTGGTGTGCAATGAAAAAGGAAGAGAATCTTTCTCTTTCAAGAAGCAGATAATCTGAAACCATGTTAGATTGTACCAATATTTTAAGAAAGTTTATAAAGTAGTCAGAGAAAACTCAGGGTTTAACAAACTAACCTTGACCTGAAATTGATGCCCTTGTGCAGGTTTGTCCCTTTTAATTTTTTTAAAGTTGACAGATAAAGTTCCATGTATTTATTATGCATAACATGAGGTTGTGAACTACTGTGCATGAACATTGTGGAATAAGTAAATCTAGCTACTTTCCAAGGGAAATAAAATCAGTATCTACAAGAGAGGTCTACACTCTGATGTTTATAGCAACACTATTCACAATAGGTAAGGTACAGAATCCACATACATTTTTCACAATGAATGAATGGGTAAATAAAATGTGAATATGTATATCATAACTATATATCACTGTATATTTCTCTCATCTCTATATTTCAGTCACGTATGTATTTTAATCATATGTGTATACATATATGTGTATATGTGTGTGTGTGTGTGTGTGTGTGTATACAGGTTTCAAGTATTTGGGGTTTTTGTTTCTGTTTTTGGTCTTCCAATTGAAGTACTCCTACAAAGTAAAATATATTTATATTTTCAGGTCTCGTATTTCACAATTTTTATACCATAAGAATATGGGCAATGCCTGTGTGTGTGTGTGTGTGTGTGTGTGTGTAATTTGGGGTAAATTAAAATTATAATTAAAACTTACAGAAAATGAAGAAAATGCTGTGTATTTAGATTTTGAAATGACAAATTTAATCTTCAATAAAAATATTCATATTTTCTTGTAAATATTTTATAGTGATTCAGGGAGGAGTGAACTGATTGAGGTACCGAGCTCTGTTTCGTCACTTTTGATGACGCCTTTCCTTCCCTTTGCAAGGTAATCATTAATGTCTATTTCTGAGGTTAATGCACAGCACAGCTTTCCAGAGGACTGTGTAGGCTCATTTAAATTCTGAAAGCTATGAGAATATACACAGATTTTATTAAGCATAACATTATTTTTTATACATAAATCTTATTTGACAACCTAACTAATTTGGGTATAGATAAGGATAAAGTTCTGAATTGAGACAAGTGACTTTAAAAAGGGAAAATAATCAAACCATTTTCAAAAATCCGTTTTTTTATTATAAATTAATATTATTGGTAAACTTTCTGAGTTATGTTTTTGTCTAAAAATATTAGTTTAATTATTTTGATAAAGCAGTGGCAGAATATCATGCATGATGTGCTGGAAATTGACTGAATGGAAAGAAATGTTGATGATTTAAAAATACATTAAAAACTAATATATCGCTATGTAAATCTGCACAAATTTGCAATTTCATGATGAAAACGTTGATGACAAAATGAGAGATCTCAAGGGTTCTACTGGGAGATCAATTGTTCTGCTGATGCTACAAGTCGAGACTAGGATTTTTGAAAGCACATAAAGAAGAGTAAAAACAAACAGTGCTAATTATCCCTGAATGTGTGTTTTCCTGATGAAAATCCTGCTTGAAAAGAGCTATGAACTGTACTTTCTCATGTCTTTTCTCAGGGAAGTTAACCTTTAATGAGACATGGGTATTTGTCATGTTCTCTTGAGGAAAATATATGTTCTTCAAGAAATTATTAGATTTTCATGTAGAATAAAAATAGCACCTCTGAAATTTATGAGTATGTCCTGATTTTTACTAATAATTTCAATATTTTATTCCTTTTGTAATTACTAATCTTTTCTATAATATCTAAGACCTGAAAGACTAAAGTCTCTCATAAGAAGGCTGAAAATAACATTTTTACTTTTAAATCAGTTTTAATGAAGACTGCAGTCATAAAAGGAAAACATTATCACAAAATATACTCTCAAAGTTTTGCAAATATAAACTTGTTTGGACACAGACATAGCATTTTTATTATTTCTATACTAGGAAAATAATGACAAGTCATTATCATAAAGTTATAATTCTCATCTTCGCTTTATGCATAAATGCATAAATGATAAACGACTAGTTTTGTACTGCACTCAAAATTGAGGTACTACAATTTGTATTTACCTTTGAACTTTTATCAAGTAAAATTTTAAAAGATTAAAATATGTGTGAAGCATAACAGATCATGGTTATTTACTTACCAGCAAATAATAGCTCTGTTGTTGCCTCAATCCAAGGAAATGATGGTAAATATACATGATATGGTAGCATTTCAGACTGCATAGAATGAAGTTAGGGTGTTCATATAGAAGAAAGATATAGCTCAGACCTATCTTACTTTAAGGTAGTCACATGGGAAATGTAGCAGAATAGATCTGTATTAATACTCTTCAGTAAGAAAATAAATATTTCCAGATGGAAGACAAGCTCGTTTTACACATTAGAATGGCTCCATGGTCTTTAGTATTAAATCCTTTGAAGTACAAATACACATTCCTATAATTAAATAAATCTCTGGGGTTTTTCCTATTAGTAAATTAATATCTTGAGCTTTTATTCCAAGTCTAAAGTTTCAGCAAAGTTGGTTCCTACAAGCCTCAGCTGCAGAATACTCTATATAAATACCTTCTGAGTCTTCACACGTGAGGGCTAAGTCGCCTTTTCAGACTTAGCTATCACACTGAAGATGAGTGCGTGTTCTTGTCTCCTCCCCCCTCGATAAGAAGCGCTGACTGTGGTGGCTGCTGCTGTGCTTGTCCCCAGGACAGTGGTAGAAAACCTAATCAGTGAGGAGGGACAGGAAGTCGGAATAAATATGGCCACGCCTGTGTATAATGCCATGTAACAAACTACCCACAAATACATCAGGTAAAACGGACAGTCACTTTTTACATTTCTTAAAAATTTCAAGGTTTGGTGGTTCAGTGCAGTGAACAGTTGTGGAAGCCAATTCTTCTAAGCTTCGATTTTGACTGTTTTCAGTGTGTGATGACCTACAGGGAGCTGGACCTGTATGGAGAAGGCTTTCACTCTTGTGACTGGACAGAAAAGCTGGATCCAACTTTCTTATGGTGTTGTGTCAACATTTCCCCACATGTTCTTTCCAGAAGGTAGTTTTTCTTCTTACACAGAACTTCAAGTTCCAGGATAAAGTCTTTCTTGACACTGAAAGTAACACCTGTCACGCGCTAATGAAAAAAGCCTGGAAACTGGCCTAACATCCATTCTGTCATAATCTATTGGTCAAAACAGTCAAAGGGAAGGGAAATCCTGTTACACAATGCACGCTGTCTGAAGGAGGAGGGAGAGCACGTGTCACTGCACAGGAAGTGACAAATACTTTGTTGTTATTTTTAGTCTGCTACACTCTTTGTCACCTAAGAACATCTATCCTCATTCTGCATGAATGTGACATTTATGTTATGTGGAAATTTTCTATTTTAAGCAGAATTATATAGTGTGTGTTCTTTATAATGAATCTTTTAAGGGTCTCTCTGATGCATTATTCTTAAGTATTGTAACCTAACTAAATTTTAAGAAATAAGACTATCTTGATTGAATATTGTGTTTTTGCTTTCCTGTTTCTAATTTAGACTGCAAGGTTCTCTTATTTTGTAAGATGTTTCCTGTACAACAACAACAAAAAAAAATCTGGGTGTTATGAACACAGCATAAAGCCTAACCTGGGTAATTTAGTGATCTGACCAGACCCTGACTCAAAAGTATAAGAAAGGGCAAGGGATCTAGCTTAGGTCCATGTTCTGGATGGCATCCCCAGGACCACAGTGACAAATGAACTAATAAACAAATTAAAAAAATTTCTTCATTCTTCCTCAAACTTATATACAACTTGGTAACTTTTCATGGACTGGGCTTTCACTTTGCATTTAACAGGGGTAGAAGATCTTACAATTTCCAATTTTGTCATAACAACATCTCATTATCAATATGTTCCCAGGGCTATTCATATAGTGTTGAAATCAATACTAAATACTTAATTCAACCCATAAAATGTTAATGTTCAGCATACTGCCTAGGGTATTTGATGGCAATGAGTTCATTCTTACAAAGCTTTGCTGGAAGTGTCGATTGCTGGCGTTTTTATTTCTTTTCTACTCACGTTAAAATCTCATGTTTCTTTTTGATGATATATTAAATTTATGAAAAGGTCACTGTAGGTAAATTGTTTAGACTTATAGGAATATCTCTTACATAGTGGAGGATCATTTTTCTCATCTTCCCAGAACATTTGAGATAGGAAATAGCAGTTTACAGACTCCTAGTTCCATTTCCTTTGCAAGAATAAAGACTTGAGGTACTATGGTGATGTGGATGTGGATTGTGTGATGTAATTTGAAGAACAAGTAGTAACAGAAGAATACACTGTACTTCCCTCGGAAGGTTCAAAAGAGAATCAAGTACAGAATTTTTGAAGCACTTGAGAAAAGCAGTCATTTCATTGATTGCTTGATATTCTGAAGGAATGTGTACAATCTAAAGCTAGCGCATAAATATCTAGGTAGTGATAGACCTTTTCTAAGCAATCAGAATTTTGATATTTTAAAAAGATCAAAGCTAGTATATTTTAGTAACAGTTTCCTTTTGAAGTTGGAATGGGAATTTTACTATATTACTGATAAATTTTCTTTAAAACTAGAGCCAGAAACTTAAGCATTCATTTAAGACCCAGCTAAAATTTGGGAAAGTAATAATCACATCATAGTAACAGTCCTTAGTCCTTAGGCAGCTTTTGTATTTTCAGAACCTTCTGGGCAGCAGCAAATGTAGATATATGAAACCTGAAGGACGTCACTGAAATGATAGGCCCACATCTAAAATGCTTTGAAAAGTGAAATTCTGGAGAAACGATGCTAAAGCCCAAGCACTGACTTATAAAATATAAAATCAGATGGGAAGTAGCTGAGTATAAAGAAAATACTGTTAATATCAGTGATCTAAGTCGGATTTCTGTTTTAAAAGTTGTCTCTATAAGGGCCCTTATAAGTAATTCTTTCATGTGAAAAAGGTTAATATCAGTAATATTTATTATGTTGCCTTTACTCAGTATTTCTTGGTTATAATTTCTCAAATATGAGACAAAAACCGATGGTAAAGAAGCTTAAAAGGGCAAGAACATGGTTTTTGTTTGTTGTTTCAATGTTAAAATGATTTCATCACCTTATTTCAATGATATTAAAAAATAAACATGAGACAGAATTTCAAAACAAGATGATAAGAAATTAACAATTGTTATTATATTGCATCTTACTATCTTCAGAGTAGTTGCTCAGATTACCAGATACAACAGGCAACTAAGATCGATCAAACAATGTAAACGTTAACTGTTCCTTTCAATGAACTAATAGAAATTAGCAGTACAATAATCTTAGCTATCGTGTGTGTGCGCACGCGCGCATGTGTGTGTGTGTTCCTCCTTTCCTGTTTTCGCTCATCCCAGTTGTTCTTACCTTTTGAGAAATGTTTTTTTTCTCCCTTTCTCTATATCCATTGCACCTTTCGCATCTTATTTACTATTTCAGTTTCTTACACAGGGAGAAAATACATTTTTTTCAAATGTGAGTCTGATTTATTTAATTGTGGAGAATTTTGTAGAATAAAGTTAAGATTTTAACAGCCTTTTGAATTCAAATACTCATGGTATTTTTAAAAAATTACACCTTCATAACTTAAGGTACAGTATGTGAGTAGAGATGTTGGAAAAATAAACCATCATGACTGTAACATTAAATTTGCCCATGAGTATTGTTTTTCACTTTGTTTCTATCTTTTTTTACATTGGAGTGTTTTACAGCAAATCCAATAAACTGTAATCATTTTTCATTAAATATTTAAATATCAATTTGCAAAATAAATTTTCTTGCAAAACTGCAATACCATCCCACTTAAATAAGTTCATCATAATTCATCTGCATCATATCATTAGCCTCTTTATTCAAATTTCTGTAAACAGCTTCCAAAATGTCTTTTATAGTTTCTTTTTATTGATGATGAGCTAAAGAAAGCCACAATATTGCAATCCTCTAGAATACTGTCACACGGAATTATGTTTCTAAGGGTTAGCGTGTACCAGCACACATCAGAATTTCGCTTTCTGAGGCTATGATCCTGCGTAGGAATGTTTTCTTTTATCCATCTGCCCCTCTACCCTCCTCGGCCTCCCTTTCTGAGCTGTTTCTTGTTTTTGTTTATCATGAATGATGCTTGTATGAACACTGATGTCTACACTTTTGGTGGATAGATGTTTTCAATTATTTTAGGAATATACCTAGAAATAGTGGATAATTTATTAACTATATGTTTCACATTTTCAGGAACTGAACAGATATTTTTCAAACTGACTTCATCACTCCGCACTCCTACAACAATATACAGGGGCTCCAAATCCTTCTCACTCTTGCTTTCCTTCCCATCTTAGTGGGTATGAAAAAGTATGTCATGATTTTGATTTGCATTTCCTTGATGACTTATTAATTTGAACATCTTTTCATGTACTATTGCTCGTGTGTAGATACTGTTTGGAAAACTGTATATTTAAATTTATGTCTGTTAATTAATTGCCTTTTTATTTTAAATTATAAAGTGTTTATTTATATATACATAAATACATATATTTGCAGATTTTTTCCATTCTTTTTTCCTTTTTTAATAGAGTTGTCGGAAATATAGAATTTTAAATTACTGTAAGAGATACTCCTTTTGCATCGTCGCTTGTACTTTTGCTGTAGCCTACTCCAAGGTCACAGAATTATGACAACTTCTTCCAATACCTTTTTAAAATTACTATAGTCTCATTGTAGTTTTGAAATTTAAAAATGTAAATTTTATAAATCATTTTATTTCTTATGTTTAAATACTTGTTTTATCAAGGTTTCTCTTTAGGTGTGGCTGTAAGTTTTGGTGTATTGTCTTTTTATGTTTATTCATTTAACAGCAATTATTGACCTCTGCTTCGTTAATAAATTAAATATCTGTTCACGTTTTTTTGTAATTGTCAGTCTTCCTAACATTCTTCATTTTGATTTTTAAATTTTTAATTATGAGGAAAGAAGATTATTTGTATATGTTGGTTTTAACTTTATTAAGACTTGATTTTTGATACAGTGAGTGTTACTTGAGGATGTGTATATACAACTGTTTAGAAAGGCAAGTACTTTTGATATTTGATGTTATGCCCTGCAAATGTGCTGAATCCATGTACTAGACCAAGTAATTCTGCGGTGTGTATTATTTTAGATTTTTTACATATTTAGGATCTTGATGTATGTGAATAGAATGAGATTCATGAGTGCTGTTCTTATAGATGTGGTTCATTAAGTCCAGCTCATGTTTCCATTTTCCACCTGTTTGTATCTTTGGACATAAAGTATGTTGCTTGAAGACAAGATAAAGTAAATCATTTTTCAATGAATATGCATTTTATTGTGAAAAATTATATATTTATAATGACTTAAGATAAAACTACATAGGAAACAAAGTAGAATGAAAATAAAGAAATATGATATGAGCTTTTATGATTTTATACATCTATACTTTCCTATACAGTTAAGTTTAAAAGCTTCTGTCTTTGTTATTTGATTTTTTTTTTATTTTAAAGACAAAAGAATGGAGACATATAAACCAGAAAAGCCATAAACAATACAGAAAATACAAAGTTATACAGAATATAGTAGGGAATTACCACTGGATGTTGTATTACATAGTTATCTTCACATTAGTTAACACAAAAACATTAAAGGAAATACCAAATTGTAGATAAGATAGTAGGGAATTTGCACTGGATGCTGTATAATATAAAGTTATCTTCACTTCTGCTAATTCAAAAACGACTGAGGAAATACAGAATTATAGAGAACATAGAAGAGAATTAGCTCTGGATGCTGTCCTACATAATGTTACCTTCATCTTTGTTACTCAGTTACACAGATGATGGCCCTTTTGATCACTCAGTTTTTCTCCTCCCTCATCTCCGTTGCCCTACCTCTCAATCAGTCATCTTCCCTGTGATAATAACTGTTCTCCTGGGTTTATCTATATCCTTGGACTCTCACCTTGGGAGGAGATATAGCTGTCTCAGACTATACTATAACATACAGGGGTGTATACAAACTGCCATGGTTGGAGGTGGGAAAGCACATATGCTCACAGCGGACCGCCCGGCTCCACCCTGTGGTCGTGCTATGGGTGGGGGCGGGTCCAGACCCTGTGGCTCCAGCATTACCGTTCCCCACCCCTTGCAGCTGGGCAATGGGTCTCCGAAGCTGAAGCTATGAATGCTGAAACGAGGGCGTGGGCCAGGGGTGTGCTTGGAGCGGCAACCTCCTCCCTCTCTATCTCGTCTCCCTCCAACTGCGCCATGTCAGACCTGCGATCCCCTCCTCCAGAGGAGGTTCTACTTAGACTTTCCGAGGGTTTCACTTCCTATCTCAGATCCCTCTCGAGTTCAGGATATCCACCTCCCTCCTCTCTGTCCTTCAGATGTTGCTATATTGCCATGTCTGAGTGGCATTCCTCCGGGAGGTTCTCTCTCCGCTGCCCACCCAGTCGCCATAGGCTCATATAACGTTCATATATGCAAGCAGTATGGAGACACTCTTGTTGCTCGCATCAGTAGTCTGGGGTGAGTCCTAAAGCATGTGGACTCGTCCCATTGCTGTCAGGAACAGGTGGTGATTGTGCAGGCCGCCAAGGCTCAAGGTGCTCACAGAGGGCGTTCAGGGTGAGAGCCGAAGCCCGGTAACTCAGTTCATGCTTCCTGCTTGATGCTGGAGTGAGAAGGGCGTGGTGTCGTGTGAGCCACCTCCATCTGCAGCTCTCTCTTGCTGTTGTGTTCCAGTTCCCGTTTGTTCCTTGGCTGGATCCCTGGGAGTTGCTGTGGCTCTGATGTGGGTGCCGATGCACCCCACTGCTCCCCACTGGCAGCCGCCCACAAAGTGGAGAGGCAGGAGGCCACAGCCTCGAGGCAGGCATAGAGCTGGGTGTGGTAGGATGTGTACTGGCTGCTCTGGCTCGGCCTTGCCTCCAGGTGCTGATTAGAAAGGTTGCTGCAGAGTGGGGACTCCTGGCTGTTGCAACCTCTCATCCTCACACTGGATTTGATCACAGTTCCCAACCACCATTGCCTCTTTTCCTGGCTGCGCCCTCTCCTCTCCAGTTCTGGACCAGCTCCTGGAACTCCGCTCTCCCCTGGCCGAGTCGGGAGGCTTCCATGAGCGTGGGTCTCCGAAGCCGCAGCTGCAATCGCTGGAACGAGGGCTTGGGCCAAGAGTGTGTTCGAAGCAGTGGCTTCCTCTATCTGCATCTCTTCTCTCTCCGACTGTGCCGCGGCAGCCCTCCAATCCTCTCCTCCAGGAGAGGTTCTGCTTGGTTTTTGCTAGAGCTTCAGTTTCCACTTCAGATCCTTCTTGAGTTCAGGGTACGTACCTCTCTCCTTTATGTCTTATTCTAGTCATGTTATTTATTTGAAGTTTTCCTTCTTTTGCTGACTGTTTAATTATTTGTTCTGTTTAGGGAGTTATTTCTATAGCTGTTCTTGGGATTGTGGTCTATTTTTTCTCTGTCTAGAATATCTTTTAGTGCTTTTTCCAATGCTGGTTTGGCACTCGTGAATTTCTTCAGTTGTTCTTTGTCATGGAAATATTTTATTTCTCCATTGAATTTGAGGGATAATCTTGCAGGATACATCAGTCTGGGTTGGAAGTTGTTTTGTCTTAGAATCTGTAGTATCTCGCTCCAAGCTCTTCTTGCTTTCATGGTTTCCATTGATAAATCTGCTGTGATTCTGATGGGCTTTCCTTTATAGGTGATCTGTTTCATTTCTCTGGCAGCTTTTAATATTGTGTTCTTTTGCTGGATTTCTGGGATCTTGATTATTATATGCCTGTGTGTGTTTTTCTTTGGATTATGGATCGTTGGTGTTCTATATGCCTCGCTTAACTGAACTTCAGTATCTTTTACCTTGTTTGGAAAATTTTCTGCTATTATTTCATCAAATATTCCTTTTATATCGTTTGTGAGATCTCCTGTTGTTTCACACACTCCTATAATTCGAATATTGTTACGTTTTGCCTCATCTTGCAGCTGTTGGATTGACTTTTCTAGTGTCTTTGATGATATCATGACATTCCGGGAAGATGGCGACCGGGTAGGCAGCAGAGAGAGAACCTCCCAGAGGATTACCACCCAAACAATGAAATATAGCAATATGAAGACAGAAATGAGGACTTCCGGGAAGAAGATGACCAGCCGAGAGAGCGAGTGCGGAGGGAAGAACGGCTTCAGCTCCTGAACCCGACAGAGAACGCGCTACTGGGACAAACTGTGCCAAACTGGGCAGCTCTCCAGGATGCCGCTCAGAACTCCACCCCCGCAGCCAGCGCTGTGCGAACTGGAGCAACAGCGACCGGCCGGCGGGATTTTTGAGTCGGCGAAAAGCTCCATCCAGGGAAAAACATCTGAACGGCATTCCTGTCTGCACGATCACAGGGTGAGTTAAGTGCGCGCTCTAACCAGTTTTTCCTGAATCGGGAAGAAGCTCAGCCCAGCGAGAGACATCAAAGCAGCTTTAAGGACTGCGGGATCTCCCGGGTGGGAAGACCTAATTAGGCGCCCCAATGGGTTTTGTGAGGGGGGAAGGAGCTCCACCCAGGGAGGAACACCTGAGTGGCCTATCTGCAAGAATCCTGGGGTGGCGAGCTGTCTATTCTCCCCGGGCAGGTCTTGGTTTTGGGAGTAGAAGCAGAAATCTCAGCAGACAGCTTAAGGGACATTCTCCCAAAGAGAAGGAATCATTGGAGCAGCCTCTGCAGCAGACCTTTGCCTGCTGAACTGCCTGGGGAATTTATAGCTCCATATTTTGAATCTGATACCCAAAAATGGGAAAACAGAGGAACAAAACGCAGTCTCAAAACTCAACCCCACCCAGAACAAGTTTTGAATGTGAAGATACAGGGGAACCAGGAAGCCTCATAACTTCAAGTTATGAAACGATTGCATCCGAAATAAATCAACTCCAACAGGCCATGAAAGAGCTCAAAGCAGAAATAACCCACATACCCGCAATGATTTCTCAGACAAAAAACGAGCTGAAAACAATGATGAAAGAAATGTTCCATTCACACAGACAAGAAATAGACAAAATACTAGAAGAAAATAGGAAACAAACGGAAACATTACAAGAGCAATTTAGGAATGAATTACCAATAATGAAACAGGTCCAAAGAGAATGCCAGGTTTTGAAAACTAACACTGAAAGCATGAAAAACCGTTTAAATGAAACCGAAGAAAGAATTTCAAAACTTGAAGACAGCATGGCAGCTTATGAGTGTGAAAGGAAGAATCTCATGTTATTTGATTTTTAAGTTCTTTTCTTTTACTCTGAAGGATTTAATGTAGCGTTTTCTGTTTTGGGAGATTCACTAGCAAATAGTTCTCCTATACTTTGTCTGTTTGGAAGTGGCTTTCTCGTTGTTTTTCAGTGAGGAGTATTTCTGGGTATAGAATTTCATTTTTTAGTTTCTCAGACTTTATTTTAAATTATTTCTTTATTTACCTGTTATGTGTTGCTGGGAATTCCACCTAGGGCTTCACACTTGCTAGGCAAATGCTCTGTCACCGAGACACACGTCCAGCCACCTTTCAGCACTTCACATATGTCAGCTCACCTCTCTTCCAGTCCCCACAGTCTCCAGTGAAAATCATCAGTTAATCTTATAGAGCTCACTTTTGTATGACAGGTCAAATTCCTGTTGCAGATTTCAACATTGATGGTGCTCAATATTTCATTATGATATTCTTTTATGAATCTCTCAATTTGCCATATTTAGATTTCAGTTAAATAGTTATTTAGATTAAATATTTAATTAAACTTGCGAGGTTGAGGGCTGATATTTCTTCAAGTAATCATTTTGTCATTCTCTCTGCCTTGTTTGGGACTCATGCAAAGGATACTTAACAGTCTGACAAGCTTCCCTTCTTTGATCTCTAAGTTGCTAATTTGGGTTGGTCTGTTCTCACATACATTACTAGTTTCCTATCAGCACTGTTTTTTGTTCTTTTGGGGGGGGAGCTGTTTAAACACAAATTTGAGAATTTCTTTTCAGTTATGTTAGATTTTTATTTACATTTTAATTTCTATTTGGCTTTTAACATTTCTTTACATACTTTTTCTTTCACTCAATCAATGAAGTTTCTGGTATCTTGAGTATACTTAAAATAGTTTAAATTACTTTTCTTGTCAATATAATCAAAGGGCTCCTCATCAACAATGTCCATTGGTTTATTTTATTCTATCTAATGGGCCATAGAGTCCTTTTTCTTTTGAATGCTTAAGCGTTTCTTACTAGATTATTTTCCTTTTTTATGTGTTTGTGATAGGTAATAAATTCACTTATGATGGGATATTTTTACATATCCCATTACATTGTGCTGCTGTTTACCTTCCCTTCTGTTTCCTTCCCTCATATCTGCCCCATTCCCCAGAGCATCTTCACATACCCTCAGTCTGTCTTCATGTCTCTTGCAACCTACCTTTACTTTGCTCCTAAATTGTTTATGGTTTAAGTTTCTCAGGTAATAGAAACTATATACTATTTAACTTCTGTCTGACTTTTTTCACTTATCATTGTGATCACTCTGAATGTCAACTTTCCAGGTTAACTTTTCTTGATAAAGTGTTTAGTCATCAAACTTTTATCAATGTGGCTATATTATGTTTTATATACTGAATTTCTTATACAAGGTAACTGAAGTTTTTGTTCTGCCCCTATTACAGTCAACGAATAATTTGACAAAGATCATTTGCTGTGTTGTAGATTGAATCTGGCATAGCTATGCCTTTAATGTTAAGGCTAGTTCCCTAAATGCTGTATTCAGGAGTTCTTGCTATACGCTGTAGCCCTCCATTTCCATTACTCCCTGAAAACTCCCCTCCCTCAACTCCTCCACTGCAGACTTTCAAGTCTTTTATGATTTCTCTATCTTTTTTTATTACTCCAGGTAGCTATTAGTAGTAAATATCTTAAATATTTTTAAATGATATTACACATTGCAATTCTGGATAAAGTGGCCTCTGAGCATGATCAGCTTTTCCAATTCTCCTAAAAATGTCTTCCAAATTTTGTAAGGGATTGTGTTCGATCTATATATTTCACAAATTATATTACTGTCATAGAATATAAAATCTCCCAATGCTTAGAACTGTAATATATTCACATGTGTTTAGCTCTTTAATTCTTTCCACCAATTGAAGCAACATTATGTAAGTCTTACAAATCCTTTGTTCATTTTCATACTACTTGGTTTATACTTCAAGATGCTATTCTAAATGAAAGGTTCTACTGGGCAATATTTTCAGTTATGTTCACTGTAAAGACATCCAAATGCATACAGTTTTGGTTGTTATAACTTACAACTTTGATGAATTTTTTATCTTTCAGTAAGAGATGGAGAAATAGGTGGTCCTTCTCAATCACAGATGGTAAAGGCAGTTATCTTGAGTAAGAGGGTCTGATAACAAATGAGTAATAAACACACTGAGAAAGTTCTAGAATGAGATATTGAAATAGATAAGCAAACACAATTTCACTAGCAAAGGAAAGCACAGAGAATACTGATTTTTTTCTAGAAACTAAAGTGAACCTAGAACTTTATCCTAACATTGCATACCCTTGGCCTCAACCAACTAGGGACAGGGGAAAGGCCATTGCGAGATAAAGGGTATAAAGGAAGTGCATGTTTAATTAAGGTGTGCCTGCCTCAGGATAGACATCTGTTTGTGCAGAAATGCTATTAAAGCCTCTTTCCAGCTATACATCATGTCTCTCACTCTATTCTTTGGGGAACTGCATGGTGCGTTTCTCCCACACTCTCTAGAATTTTTGTTTGTATGTGTAGCTTCTTTAGGCTACTCTCTACAGAGGATCATGTAACCTCTGAGACAAGAAAGCTTTAATTTTCGACTTAGATTTTTTTCTTTTTTTCTGTGAATGGTGCTAGCTAGAAATATTAGTACAGTGCTGCATAGTAAGGGTGGAGGAGCTTTTTGTCTTCTCCCTGGTTTCACAGAGAAAGCCATTAATCTCTTAACATTGAGCATGCCAACTATGTGTTTGTAACAAAAGTCTTTTATCATGGACAGAAAGGTCTTATTTGAAATTTTCTGCATCTTTTCAGTATGGATTTGGTCAAATTAATTTTCTGCTTCAATTTAGATTATATTTTTTCTTCATCTATTTATGTGGTAAATCAGGGTGAATTTTGCTGAAATTGTAGCACTCTTGTATTACTTGGCAAAACTTCACATGCTCATATTTAAATATGCTGTTGAACACATATTATTTTTCTGTAAATTTTTGCACCAACATCTAAAAGGGATATCAGTATATGCAACTGTTTCTACCTTTTCAATTTTTTGAAGAATCATAGAAATATGGTTATTAATTTATTTATAAGTATTGTTTAGCACTTATAAGTAAAGTTCAATGTTCTTGAAGGTTACTTAATTTGGATGGTTGACCACCTACAAACTTCTTTATTTTTTATGGAGATAGCTAAAAAGAAAACAAGGAAAACCATAATTTTAAAAATAAAAACTGTCCTTTTCCTTTTTACTTACTATCTTTCTTTTTACCTCTCATTGCTGGGACAAAATACCCAGCACCTAAGATTAAGGAAGGAAAGATTTAGTTTTCCCTCAAGGTTTGTGGAGGTTTCAGTCTGTAATCAGTTGGCTCCAAAGCAAGGTGGCATGGAAGAGGAGCAACAGTTCATAGTGGCAGAAGACAGCAAAAGCAACAAGAGCAAAGAGGGGTGAAACAAGCCTCTTTTCCTCCCTTATATTGTACGAAGGCTACGTGCGCTAGGGCAGCTGTAGCACTCCTACATCTCCAGCCCGTCCTCTTGCACAGGGTCAGGATGGTTACCAAGTGAGGAACCTAGACCCCTGATGAGTCACGTAGTTACACTTCTAAACTTCTCAATTTGACACAATGAATCAACCATCACAACATCATAAACAGCTGCCCTAAGGCACGTCCTCTACACCCTGGCATGTAGAACTGCTGAGTCATTCAGTTAAGCTTCTAAACTTCTCAAGTGTACACTTACCCCTAGTTATTTCTTTTGCCCGTACATAAATGACCTTTTCATTGATGAGCCAGGGTTTCCTCTACCTATAGATCGTCACCTTACTCTGAGTGGTTCTTCCTCCCCCACCCACCAAACCCAGACCGAGACTACAAATTGACAAATTATGTAGATTTCCACCTCTAAAAACACACTAATATTTCCACTTTCAAACTATAGGGCACTTCTACTTGAAAGCCCTCAGTCCACTCTTCCCAGTGTACATACATTTCTGACTAATAAAACTTCCCAGTCCTTCTTAACGATGAATTCTAAATATTTGCTTCTGTGACCAGCAAACTTGCAAACATGCTGTTTCCACAGGGTTAGGATTCTTATCTCGCTCTCAGGAATCTTCTCAGATCCAATCTGGGAACTGGATTTAAGGTTTACTTTTCCTTCTTCTTTATTCCTGTAGGGGACATTCATATTTCTATGAAGTTTTCTTTATTCTACAGGATATTTAATTTTTTGAAATACAATTATTTAAAGAAATTTCTTATAATTCTGTATTTCTATAAATTTGTTATCCACATCTCCATTTTCATTTCTGATTATTTTCCCACATTTCTATCTTCTTCATCAATGTACCTAAAGCTTTCTCTATTCTAAAATTTTATTTTTTAGAAAATTAACCTATAGGACTTTTGCTGAGACAGAAAAGCAGGGCATGGCTGCAGCTGGCAAGGAAAGCAGATGTGGTAGAACCCTGAAATAAGCTCCGGAACAGCTCACCAAGCCCTACACTGACTTCTCACCAGAACTTCAGCAGGTCTTTGATAGGATGGCCTATACCTGGAATCAGCCTGAGGAATGAGTGATACAAAAAGACATCTATACTGAATTTTCCCACTGTGTGCTCTAGCACGGTTGTCCCACCTTTCTGCTGTGGGACGTACTTCTTTTTCTACATCTGCTTGACCCAAATCACTCCTCAGAGCCTGTTTCTTTTCCGACCTTTATAAATCTTTGCTACCCTTTGTGCTTGCCATGCACCATTCTTTATTTAAGTCACAGGGACCTAGATGTCACTTCCAGAAGGAAGCTCCAGCAGCCCCAAACCCAGAAACATTACTACTCCCTCCCATCCCTTTGCTCTTCCATTTTCTGGAAATGTCTTTCTTATCTGTTGTTT
>PVLD010030215.1:0-17120 GCA_004027595.1 Dinomys branickii
AAATCACTGAGTGGTTTCTGCTCCTACAGCACGTGGTTTCTCCAGGGTAGACACTCTTTTGCTTTTCCTCAGTAAGAAAAAAGCATGACATACTCTACACCCTCCCTTTACTACACAAACTTACCTGCTTGGCTGGTAGCTGTGCTCTGGTCATGAAAAAAGTCATCTAGCAGTTCATCATCAGACCGGGCAATGATGTGGACATCATCGTTGCCTACCAGGAGGCGAGCTCGGCCTCGGCTTTGTAGGGGAAGGCTGCTGCTCAGCTGAAGGATGTCAGCAGCAGCTGAGGGACCAAGCAACCTGTAGGGTGATGGTAATGTACCCAAGGTCACTACCAACCTGTTACTATGAGAACCTTCATTCAGTTTCTCTACTGAATTGATAACACAACATGTCTTAGGTACTTTCCTGACTATCAGACAAATTAAGAGAACTTCATTTGGATTGAGAATACATATTGTTCTTTAAGTCCTGGTATGGGCAATACCAAGTACAGTTATGGGCAACACCAACTACACTGTTAGGGTATAATGCCTCTGTAGTTTGTACACTGACCTTTATAATACTTACATCTCTGTTTTTTAACTCTGAAAAGTTGTTTCTCCTACTAAACTCTGAGTTGGAAGGCAGGGATATTGTCCTGACTACATCCAAAATGTCAAGTGCTTGACATGTGAGATGCTTAATAGCTGAATGTATGTACAGGATTTTCAAGTAAAAGAATAGGTCACAGCTATGTATGTCATAGCTATGTATGTATAGGTATTATACCAAAGTCTGTACATATATCCTACAAAGAAATGGAATACACATGTTATTTGTGTGACAACAGCACATTAAGAGAGGGACAGTTTCCTGAACAGTAAAGACAATGCTGAAACTCCAAGAATATTCTTACAAGAGTACCACTGGGTACAAGACATCTTTGTATATTTACCTCTGGAGTATAAGAGGAGGGTTGGGCTGGCGATTCCCAGGGTAGTGAACATGAATGGTGTGGCCTGTATTGGCTGTCAGCTGCCTCAGGGTCCTCTGACTGCGTCCAATGCCCTGAGTGAGACGAGTTGTGGAGGAGCCACTGCCCAGTGTCAGGGAACTGTGATCTGCATGGCGTACCATCAATGGGTGGGTGGTAGGGATATTTCCTGGGGATGGAGGGATGTCTGCTGCAAGGATAACATGCAAAAAGGGGTCAGTGCCAAAAAGACATTTTTTCCATTGTTGTTCAAACAGAACCATGTCTCCTGGGCCTTACTTCCTCACACGGAAACCTGAGCCTTGTCCTTTCTCCCTCATTCCCATCAATAACCTATAATCACTGACACTACCATAGCTTATGCCATCCATAGCTTATGCCATCATCTGTCATCTAGATACACTGCAACAGCCTCCTAAATAGTACCTTCTCCCAACCCATTCTCCACGCTACAGCCATAATGAAGGCCCCTCACACACATGCTGCTCCCTCCATTTTGAAGACCCTTCTTCCTCTTCCTGTATCTGCTCTTCAGTGACATTGGACTGAAATGTCACTTGCCCTGTGATACCTGACTTTGATAGACTGGATAAAATAACCCTTTAATTTGTGCTTTCTTCCACACTACACTGTAATACCTACTAACTTAATATTGCTACCTGATCATATCGTCCTATAAGGGGCAACTACTTTCTCTGTTACTGCTTTATCCCCACTATGCACACCTCAAATTATCGGTCCAATTTGCTAAATAGAAGTTCAACTGTAAGGAAGATGAATGAAAATCACAAAAATGAAGAAATTCATGGAAGATTATCTTGAAAATTAGATAATCCAACCCATTTTTTTTCTTTTAACATTTTTCATTTACAGGTAATAAACTGAGGCTCAAAGAGGTAAGAGATTACTTGGCCAAGACAATATACCAGAACAGTAAGTGTTTTCTGCTATGTTATGCTTCTTATTTGAGGTTCAGACCTGTCCTATCAAGATAGCTTCAGTCTAAGAACTTAATTCTAAATGACACATAAAGTGAACTTTGATGTTGAGAGGGGAGGGAAGAGATTCTCTCCCCTAAAAAGATGTATCTTTGATGAAGAATAAATATGTTCAAATCCACTCCCCAATGCCAAGCTGAAAGGTGTCCATCCAAACCCTCACGATCCAGGGCTACAGAGTAAGGGTTGAGTGCCCTATCACTGTAGCGCATACGTGGTTGCCCGATGCAGTCAGCCTTGGTCTCATGAGCAAAACGATCAAGTTATCCAGGCTCTAAAATAGCTGCCTATTTACAAAAGCAGCCTCTTTCTTCCTAGTCCTTCTTCTAAGGATTGAAAGATGGCTTCAGATATCCCTTGCCCCAGGAAGTCAGCACAGGAAAAGCGCAGGCTGTATCAGATTGGTATTTGCTTTGGTTCACTGCTTGGTGTACCCTAAAGAAGGGTATTAAGAATCAAGAGATAAAACCCAGCTGAGCCCCTATATCTTACTAGCACTGGAGAACATGTTGTCAAACTCAATGATGAGATCATCCTCCCGGTCAAAGCGCTCAAATCGGACCAAGGGAGAAGCGTTCATATCAGGGTAATCCTCATCCAATTCCATCTCAGAGCCATCGTCGTCATCGTCTTCATCTCCCTCTTCACCTTCATCATCCTCCTTAAGGGAAAATAGGAGACGGAGAATTGCAGGAGATAAGGGTTTTCTGAAGTCTGATGTCATGGCCACAAGTGCACATGAGGGAAGCTGGTGCTGAAGCTAGCTAGAAACCCAGACTGTTGTTCTTTGCAGTTCTGTGTTCCCATGGATGGGAGGTTATTTCAACCAACCCAAACACAGTCCCCCCTCACCTGATCATCTTCCTCATCTTCCTCCTCCTCCTCCTCTTCATCCTGACTATCATCCTCATCCTCGTTACTGCCACTGCTGTCCTCTTCCTGAGTGTGCTCCTCCTCATCCTCAGGGTCCAGGATATTCATGGAATCTAAAACAAAGGGAGCACATTGGAGGACTATACTGAGTAGCTACAAAATAGGCTACTAAGCAGACCGGCAGACTAAGTGGGAAGGCCATGGGGTATCTGACTTTACAAGAGCAAGAATCAGATCTGGGATGATGTACAGACTTAGCAAGCCAGCTTGGATTTCCTGAGTGCCAATCTGCATCAACACGTCAAGCAGGTGGCTGAATGTGGAGGCTGGGTCTAGAGTGGTGCTTGAGGAGCCCATTTTCTAGGACTTGGTCTGCTCGTGCCCTTTTGCCTTTTCAGCCCTACTTTGTCGATTGCATCCTGTTGCTAAGAGGGAATCTGGAGCGATAATAGCAGTTGGGTGAGAAAGCGAACCAAGTAAGAAGTGACAAACTTTGGCTAAGCAGTAGTAACATATTTGAAAAACTGGCTGAGGATAAAGTGGATGGTATATGTCAGCGCATGCAGACAGATGCTTCCTGATTTTGCACATCTGGGCAGCTGCCTCCAGGAAAACCCTAGTGTAGTGTCTGTCAGACGTGCAGGGCAAGAAGGGAGGCCTTTCTGGCCTCAGCTTTCTCACCTTCTCGGTTGGCCTGTAAGGTGGAAGCTTGGCTGAGGTTGGAAGGAGCTTCATCCATCAGCACGTCCTCTTGTGATTCATCCTCTCCACTTCTGCTCACTGAAGGTTACAGAGCAGAGCCTTCACTGAACAACAGAGGACTTCCCTTTCCAGAATGGGTGCGCCTAAGTAGCTGTGTACACCTAGCAGATATCCACTCTTTTTTGGGATGAGTGGTAAGACCTGGATTCGTTGCTGCCAACTAGCTAGGTGAGCTTGGCCAGTCACTTTACCTGTCTGAGTCTCAGTTTGCTCATCTGTAAAATGGGATCATCCCATCTGTCTTGCAATTCCCACTAATTGTGAAACCATAGAGGATAATGGATGTGAAAAAGCTTTGTAAAATTTAAGAACCATGTCTACTTTCACTTATCCTTTGATTTTCTTGATTAGTAAAATAAAAACACATATACACATGAAGCCAAGTGACAGTAGTATACCTTTGTCGCTTTCCCTTTGAAATTTAAAAAGGGCTACTCTTAGTCACTCTTTCGTAAATGTTTGCAACCCAAAGGCAGACAAAGCACCTGGTGTTGACTGCAGAACTGAAAGGAAAGTAGTCTCTCGCCCTACAGCCTCCTCTAGTCTTCTATGAAAATAAACACTCTTTTGAGGTGCTTGAGGTTACCATCTATACTTATGGTCACACACACCATACCCTCCCCCCGAACCCACAATACTTCAGACCTGCCACAGGCCTATACATGGCTTGTGAATTTCTCATCTGTAAGATTATCAACACCAAGACAAGCAGCAAACTAGGTTGGCTATGAGCCCTTAGGCAGAGCTGAGCAAGCAGATGAGAAAAAGGATCCTCTCAAGAGACACTGAAGCAAAGGAAGAGGCTATACTCAGTTCTGCGGCTCTCACCTATAATTGTACTGTTCCCAGATCCGCCATCCCTCTCAAGCAACTCATCTATCAGGTCCTCCAGCTCATTCTCAACCTGGAGAGAAATAGAACATACATATGGATGCACACAAGTCTATCATTGTGCTAGCACCGAAGCCCTAAAAAAAGCCAGCAAGGGAGCATACATTTCTAGGATAATGTGTGATGCAGCATGTTACATAAAAACCACACGCTTTGTGCTAACAGCACAGAAACTACCGTGTGCTGCCAATCCATACTCAAGACTGTTCTTCAAATGGGTCCATCCCAATTAGCTGATACCAGGTTGTCTTAGGCTATCCAGGAATACATGCAGATCTCCTTAGAGCCAGTGGCTAAGGACCACTTTCTTACCCACTGCTACCAGCTGCAGAAATGACAATGCTTTCTCTGGTCTTTAGAAGACTGCTATTTTAATGCCCCAGTGAGAGCTGGTGCTATGGATGAGGTGGTGCTGGGGATGAGGTGGTGTTGAGGAGATTCAATTAATGATGAGAGCTGAGTACATCAAAGATTCTGGGCCCAAAGGCCTCAGGCCAGCTTTCTACTTCAACATTTCACCTGTTTTCTGGTTGGGATCTACACCATTTCATAGTACATGGCACCTTGGCCCTGGCCCCATCCCTCCTTGGATACAATTCAAATGCATTCGCTCAGCATCTACTAAGTATACGATCTGTATTCCTCTGCAAAGCAGACAACATTGAGGCAAGGATCTAAAGTACTCACTCACCCACACCACCGGGGAGTTTGGTTCAGTGTCGCAACAGGGAATGCTGGATGATCTGCCTCCCTACCTGCATCTCTTGTGAACTGAGCACCTCAGGCTGCCCAGCAATCACCACTGAGTCGGTTTCAGCCTCCCCATCCATGATATCCCCATCTGCCACCTCTGTCTGAGTGACATCATGATCCTCCTCCTGCACTTCTGCTTCCCCAGGCTCGCCTGAAACAATCAACCAACCAGCAAAATAATCAAAGGGTGTCTTCTATGTGCTGGGCACCATGAGGCAAATTTGAAGACAATCCCTTCCACGGGCAAGTTTACAAATTCTCAGAGAATAAACGAATGGGTGACAAAGGAAAAGACAAGGCTACGTGTGAGGATAGCCAAACAAGGCTGCAATTTGAAGGAATTCTTTGTGGGGCAGATTCCCACACCACTACGACAGATCTCTGGAAGGCCAGCAAGTTCCCAGGGAAACAACACCAAGTCAGAACAATTATAATCCCATGCCCACAAAGCAACTACATACACCCACCCATCTAGTTCTCCAGTCCATTGGCTCTGATTCCCTACCTGGGTCTTGTTGGCTGCTATTGGAATCCTGAGAGGCTCCTTGGGCATCCTGCTCAGACTTGCTCTTGCTAGAAGCACTCTTGCTGCCAAAAAGGCTACTGGGCTGGTTCACAATCCGAGAAAGCGTTTCTAAAGGCTTCAGAGCAGCATTGACTGTGTTGGCCATGTTGGGACTGAGATAAAGGAATATAGAGGTAGAATAAGTACAAAAACACTAAGTGTCTGTCCTTTAAGTGCCACTCAGGATCCTGTAAGAAAAGCTTCTAATAGAAAAAGGAGCACAAGGTTGCAAACTAACATTTTACTTACTGTTTACATTAAACAGTAAAGGCCTTAAGAGAACTACCCCTAAAGCAAAGGTTAAATCAACAATGTATTTCATGGGGCTGTGGTAACCATGTGAGAAACAAATTCTTGACCAGAAGTCAGAATATATTCTAGATGATCACATGCAAGTAGAAAACTATTTCTGAGACATACTGAGGCTGTGTAATAAGAAACACCTTTTTGAGGGGTGGGGGGAGTGGTGGTACTAAGGATTATACTCAGGGCCCTTGTGCATGCTAGGCAAGTGCTCTACTACTGAGTTACACCCTAGTGGACAAAAGTTTCGAGTCCTGTGGATTTCAACACCATATTTAAGTCCTGTGGATTTCAAACTATACTTTGTAGGGCTTTCTAGGGTTTAGAAAAAGTATGGGACTGCACATTGAGGTGTACTATGATTTCCAAATATAATTAAATATATATTTATAATTAAATATATATTTAATTAAATTAATTATATATTTTCCAATATATTTCCAAATATAATGTGTGTAAAGCCAAAAAGGGGCTTGGTAAAACTTGAGAAATTTGGCTTAACTGTATGCATGTGCTTTTTAGCACTAGATACTGGTCTCTGATACCAACTAACATTACAAGGACTCACAGCTCCTCAAAACAACTGATTTCAGGAATATGTCATAGAAGATAACATAGGGATCTCATTGTGCAAGAGAACTTTCAACAATTAGTAGGGGAAAATTAATGGGATTACCATCACAGGCCCAATTAAAAATATCAAAAATAATGGTAATGATAGGTCATCACCATTATCACTGAATATAAAAAGAATCTGCACTAACAGAGATACAAAAATGGTGGTGGTGGTCTCTTTATTATAGAAGAATGGCAATTAGGAAACAAGAATGAGAAAATCAAAATACCTCAACCAGTAATGTAACTGATCCAGGCAAAGATTGCCACTGACAAAGTACCACTGAGCTAAAAATATTCACTTGATCTTCACAAGATCTCAAACCAATTTACCCCATAATTACAAGGTGGAAATCTAATAGACAAATAGATAAAATTTGGCACCAACAATAAGACAAAGTGATACTATATCTCCTGATGTGATGTGAGAAGAATAAACATCATTTATATACTACTTTTATCAACAACATTCAACATGAACACAACTGTAAGGAGGAATTATATCAGTGTAGACTTAGGGATGTTCTGTAAGACATCTGGCCTGAAAAGAACTGTGACAATGAAACACTATGTTATCCTCACTAGATCACAGATTAAAAGACTCTCCCAGGGCATAAGGCGTAACTAAAATAATTTAGGGCTTATGAATATAAAATATATATATTATTTTGTTAATGATACATTTCTTGGGTACAAAAGTGGAATTCTAATCTGTAAAGAAATGTCTGTTCTTAGGAGACATTTGATTAAGTACTATTATGAAGGTACAGTGTCATTTTTTTGTAACTTATTTCTAATGATTGAGCTCTGTAAATGAAAGGAAGTAAAGCAAACGGAGCAAAATGTTAACCAATGGTTGATGTAGGGGGACACGTATTTTTTATTACACTACTGTGCACTCTACTACTGACCTGAACTCTTAGCTGAGTATGAAATTTTTTAATGGTTTTAAAAATAGGTTTGTATTAAAAAGACAAAGATCGCCTGCAGGGGTTTCACAGGCCAGAGATTTAATCACTTGGGGGACAAAAAAAGAATGACTGTAGTGATTCAAATAATTCAACCAGTGGTTTTAAACAGGAACTGTATTTCAGAATATCAGACTTTCCCACTGAGGTTACCTGATAGAAAAATGCCAGCTAATAAATTAAAAGGATTGAAGAGATCAGAAAGATGCCATCCAAAATCCCCAAAGAAATTAACTGACTCTAGCAAGGATTATAAATTAGGTATATATCTGATAGTGAAATACACATTTGTACAGTTCAGATTCTTGTAAGAATAATGTACTACAGTATAATTATAATTTTAATTCAGTGGTATTAACAGGAATATTAATAGCACATTCAAAGAAAGGTGTGTCACCATGATAGGAGATGTACATAATGTAAGATATACTGTTTGAATAAACCTTCAGATCTAACTAGAAGTTCACAGAAAATAACAAGAGAATGAAGGAACAAATCAAAATACCCTGCCAGTTAGCAACCACAACAAATCCAGAATGTGAAACCCTTCATAAGGGACAGTAGGCTTGGTCACTGCAACAAGTTAGAATCATGCACAATAGCAACAAATTCAAGATTAAAATAAGATCTATGTTAGAAGACCACTCAATGTCTTGCAATACCATATACACAATAACATTTTAATAAAGACTGTATCTAGAAATGCAAAGAAAAACAAAAAGATATTCAATATGGTAACAGCTTTATCTGATGTAGGTGGAGCCAGATGCAGTGGTGCACACTTGTAACCCCAGCACTTGGGAGGCTGAGGCAGGAGGATCACCAGTAGTTTGAGAATTCATAATTCTACATAATGAATTCAAGGCCAATCTTAACTACATAGTAGAACAATCTCAAAACATCAAAAAGTGGGAAGAAATTAAAAAAAAAAGGCATACTCTAACCCTTATGGTTGCAGCAAATGATGTAACTGAGGTCTTAATAAGGCAGTTAAATGCTTTACTGAAACCAAAATACAACAAACTATAGTCTCCCCACTACAACTGAAGATTTACCATCATACCACTTGCTTCCTCATCATGAATCTGTTGAGAATAAGGGGTCAAAAAGTCTGAGGGTGGGACATGACCTTACCTGGACAGGTCTAGGCTGTGAGGTACTCTGGCCAGGTCATTAACCAGTCCCTTCTTTAGGAAGAGTCGAATAATGTTGTTCATACCATTGTGCTGAGTCTTGGCTGTGGCACTGCTGTAGAAGCTGGAGGTGGAGGGGCAGGACTCCATGATAGTACTGATGATACACATCACTGCCTGAAGCCTGGGAGCAAAGTTTTACATTTCTATTATGTGAATATAGCCCATTCTTAAACCATGACTACAATAACTGTCTTCAGATAACTTATGCCTTTTGTGTTTGATTATGGAAGTAATATCTAAACAGGTCAGAACTAGTCCTTGGGCTTTAGCACTCTTTATTTATAAAAAACGAATTATATTTAAATTAAGGAAACAGAAATGCATAGCCTATTCAACTTTTTCTTAAAGACCAGAAAAATTATTTTTGGTTTTCTCTAGTTGTTTGTACATTTTTTCCAAATGGTAATTAGTACTCTGAATATTGTGAAGCACAATTAAAGTATTTAAAAAGAGTGTATGATGCTAGTATGATTACAATTCTTGTTCATAACCAAAGAATGGACCAAGAATGGAGTAAGGGGATATTCTTAGTTATCAGCACGAGGTCAGGTATGAGATTTACCTGGCATGTTTCTCTGTACTCTCAGCCATAGCCAATGCTCGTCCTAGAGCTGCTTTTACTTCATTCACTAGGGCAACCTGGGCATCTGTACCACTGCCTGCAGCAGCCAGGCTTGCGAGGAACAGACGGGCCAGGGCAGGTGTGTCCTTGTCCTCTGCATTCTGGGTGTGTGGGAGCAGGTGGTCTAGAACAAAAGCTAGTACACTGCAGTCCTGAAACGTCAATTGTGATATTTACTCACAAAAGTTACATCTTTTGCACAGCCAACATGATAGAAACACACATACTTTTGCCTCAAGACAGCCAGTGATAAATTATCAAGTCTACTTTATAGATTAGGAAACTAAGGCTACAAAGGTAGAAAATAGCTACATAGCAAATCAATTACAAAGCTTTTGGGAACCTTTAACAAATCTTCCAAATCATATTTATTTCCTGCTAGTTGACATTTATAGATATCGCTATGTTTTTCTTCAAACATTTCTATGTATGATATTTAATGGAACTGTTAACAGTAAGCCTACAAATATATTAAGATAAATTACATTTTTGTCCCGTTGGACAGATAGGTAATATAAGACACAAAGAAAAGTGGCTTGTAATAAGAATTTAGTGAAAGACAGGTATCCAATACTGATTCATAATTGAGTACTATAATCCCTTCAGAATTCAATTAAATTATAATTTTACTTAAATCTGTAATGTGTCTGGTATGAGTTGCATGGGAGCATTGTCAGAAACAGATACACAAAAATATTTAATGCCAGTTACTTAAAACAGCAAAAAGGCCCAATAAAAGAAAGTTAGTGAGACTCGACTCTATGACCTATGCTTTGTTAATTCCTTATCTTAGAAAGAAACTTTTATTTTTAAGTTATCTCATCTTTTAAGCAGATTTTGGAAGTAGACTGAGCTGGAAGTTGCATAAAATATTGTAAACAATCATACACTTTAAAATGGTCAATTATATGTGAATTTCACCTCAATAAAAAAAATGCAATTAAGAATTCTACACTGGAAAATTAGATAAAGTGAGTTTAATATTAGAAAATTTTAATTTATAGTAAAACACAAAGTTAGAAGTGTTTTATGAATAATAGTAAAATAGTATCATGTGGGGTTATTGTTAGTAAAAGCTGGAAAAAGCTTTGCAATTTGAGAACACAATGTGACCAAGTACAGAAGATACAGGTTTGGTATCAGAGATCTGGATTTGAATTATAGCTCTGCTACTAGGCACTGTAGCCTTGGGCATGTTATTTACCTCTCTGTTATTTACCTTTTCTCCTCTGTTAAAGAGATAATACCCATATACTTACAGTGTGGAGGTGACAATTATCAATGGTACTTTCAAAATGTATCAGTACCAGTAGGTCACTTGAGACATTAGATAAGATACTTAGAAAGAAGAATAAAAGATTTATAGCCAGGCATGGTGGCTTCTACTTCTAGTTCCCCCTGTTCGGATAGCTCGAACTAGAAAGACTGCTTGAGCCCAGGTCCTAGAGACCAGCCTGGGAAACAAAGTAAGACTCTCCACACCTCAAAAACCAACCAAAGTTTCAATATACACTTCTCAAAACAATATCCAAATGGTCAATAAATCTAAAAGATGGTCGACAAATGCAAATTTCAAACATAATGCAATCCTCACTACACACTTACTAGAGAATGGGTAAAATGAAAATTATCAAATGTTGGAAGAGGCAAACAATCAGAATTCCTCTATGCTGCTGGTACAAAATCAATTAATACAACTTTAGGCACCAATTTACTAATTCTGAACAAATGCATGCTCTAAAGCTAAGCAACTCTACTCCTAGGCAAGTACCACCCAACAGAAATGGTTGTTTATAAACATATTGTATAAAAATACTCATAGCAACATTACTTGTGATAGCTTCAAACAGAAAACTATCCAACTTGTAAATTAACAGTACAATGAGTAAAAAAGAATTGACACATCCACGCGTTAAGTCTACACAGTAATGCAAACAGTTAACTATACATAAAATTGAATGTTATAAACATGTTATGAAGCCAAATGCCAAAGAGCTCATACTGTAGTATCCATTCATATAAAAGAATAATTCATTTTATGTGAGGAGGGGCATTTAACTTGGGTGAGTTATCCAGTAAAGAGTTGACTGTTTACTTAGGATCTGTATATATTTAAGTTTGATTAGTTTAAAAGAGAGCTATTTCTAGATTGAAACACTCACTAGTGCTCTTGTTTCCTCTCAGACTCTGCTGTTTATAAAGTATAAAATTAAGACCCACAAAATAAGGTTCCCTGAATGAAAAAACCTCATTGGGCATTCATTTAACATATAAAGGAATTGTTACATAGTCGAAAAATCTAACCTGAGGATAATTCCATAATTACTGATGAATATTTAGACATACTGAATATTTTTAATGGCAATACTGCAATCACATGTGGTGTCCTTGCCATGTGTGAGTACACGGGAAAGGTAAACACTTCTATCTTGTTCACAGTGGACTCTGGAAATTCACGGGAGTTACATTTCTAGAGCATCTAGGTATGGTCAGGAGAATGCCTACAAAGTCTAATTTTATAGTTTAAACCATAAATACGCTCTGTCTCCTGCAGTTAAGAAATTTAATTCAGTAAAATACTGTATTAATAAAATCTGAGAAGGTACAGGGCATTTTGGTGGCATCTTGGGGTTTTAAGAACAAAACTGAAAATATCTGTGAGACAGCCACATAGGGTACAGCAATCTTATGTTGTGGGAATGCTGGTGCATCTGCCAGAGATAGGCTGCTGGGCCAGAGCTAATTAGCCGTGAAGAGAACTGCACAACACTCTCAGATTGGCTATGGCAAATCTACCAAAAAAAAAATCAATTGCAGAGGGTATTTGCAGTTTCAACAAAATTTTGGAGCTTTCTGTGAACAATTTTTAACTACATTCTAAGGAAAAATTTGTGAATGACCAAGGCCATGAACTCTGAACTTCAAGTTTGTGGTCGTATACTGTATACAGTTTATTTCACCAGCGCTTATATATATTTACTTAAATGCCTCACAGATTAACCCTCTCCCCCCCTTCTGTTATTAGGTGCCGTCCATAATGTAATAAAACCTGTAAGAAACAAGAGTCAATTTCCTCCATTATCCTCCAAATCCAATTCTTGTCATTTCTATCTCTAAAACATCTTTTCAACCAATTTATTTTCCAAACCATACCAAGATCCTATATTATTAAGATTACAATGCCAGATTCCTAACTCATCTTTCTGACTTCCATCTTGCGTTTTGCAATCTCCAAACTGCAGCCCAAACACCAACTAACCAATCAACCAACCAAAACAAACAAAAATCATCAAATGTCATTAACCCACTTCCTTGAGTAAGCCTCATGGCTACATCTGAGGAAAAGGTCTAGATTTTTACTGTAAAGGTACTCATTGGGTGAGCACTTAGTGTGTATGAGTTCCCAGCAAAGTGTCCAACCCATAGAAGGCACCGAAATGATTGAAATTTCACACCTTAAGCAAAACAAGAAATATTACCTCTTTGATCAGTTCAGACTGGCCCACGGTGTAGCTGTAGTTGGCAATCAAGGTAGCAATGCCAACATAGGACCTCACCAGCTCTGCCAGAAGACGAAGGATAGTGGAGGTAGGCATTAAAGGTTTGCTGCCCTTGCCTTTCTGCTTGTTTTCCTCAGAGGCCCGATCCCCTTCTTTATCTTTCTTTCCATCCCGAGACTCTTCTGGAGTTGAAGCTCCTGAAAAAGCCAAACGCTGGTTCAATTTCACAGTATGGCAAACTTCAAGCCTTTGGTAGAAAGAATCTAACTTCTACTTTGGGTCACTTGCGTAAGCTGGATACTCTAATCCTACTATGGTTGAAGGACAGAGAACCAGAATGACCCAGGCCTCTACATGGTATGTAGATGCAAAACAGCAGGGAGGCTTTGTTCAACTGTTCATGTACCCCTTCATTTCCTTATTCTTACATATAATTTTATACTGCAGAAATACAGCACTAGCAATTCTCTAATCATAACTTGCACTGTTTCTCAGCATCTATCTTCCTTTATGTTTGCCTGGCAAAAAATTATAATTTATTACAATTATATTTATAAACGTTATCCTACATCAACCAGATGTATGGTGATGCTATGTGCAAACTATGTATTATCTAAGTATGTATGCATTCCAGCATTATAAATACTGTAGGCCTCTCTTACTAGACAAAGTTCTTGTAAGTGCAAGGATTCATTGTAGTACACTTATATGGGTAGTAAGCATATTAAAATAATTTGTCTACTAATTCGTTAATTATTTTACTTTTTCAATTTATCTCTAGGGACTAGTAAGATATCAAGTCAATTAACTCCTAAGTAGATATTAAAATCCTTCCCTATTTAAGGTAAAACAGCTCTTGAAAGTTCTCTTTGGACTTGTTTCCACGTGACGTATCTCTAATTCATGGTGCACAGACAATGGGCTCTTCTGACACTGACAAAATCCAACTCAAAGGGCATATAATTTAAATAGCATCATTAGCAACAAAGAGAATGTAACAGAAGATATATGGGCATGTTTAAAGATTATAATTAATGGATCTTACCACAGCAATCACTAATAGGTTAATAGAAATTATGCTAAGCTCAACATAGAGACAGACCCTTTACTTACACAACCCTTGATAAAGTTCACTTAAGACAAGTAAATGTGGCAATTGTAACTGTATTTTACTGCCTTCTGCATAGGGCACCCACAGCTTTCCCCCCATAGCTTCTTCAAGCTATCTTCTCAAGAACAACAATAGAAGAGATGAGCAAATCATTACCCTCTCCTTGGGAGGTCCCAGATGTGGAAGTCTCACCAGAGGCACCATCTGCAGCAAAGACCTGACTCTGTGGAAGAAAAAAGGTCATGAGCCATTATAAATTTGAAAAACAGCTGTTCTCACATGGCAGGACTCCTTTCCAGGGTACCAGTGGGGAATGCTACAGATTTTATGTGGCTCGTCTTTTAATCATATTCTCCCTCTAGAATTGGTGGGAAGCTATCAATTATGAACATACTGACTAGGAGGGAGAAAGAAAATTTCTAGGGATACTCCAAATTTCATTTCTAGGCAATAGGTAAGTTTGTAGATATACCTAAGTATCTTAGAAATTGCCCTGGCATAATCCTAAATACTGAGAACATAATGAGCAATGGAAAGTGAAAAGATGGAAACTGTAAGAATTAACTCACATTTAAGGAAAAACTTGACTGTGCATCAAAGTCACTGCTATGGCGAGTAAGTGACCGGTACTGCTGGTATACATCATCACCCATGTCTTGCAGGAGCTGGCCAACTTCCTGGGTCATGCCACCAGGCTTAGGATCTGATTTGTCTGCTACAAAACAAATACCCAACAAAACAAACAAAACCCCACACATAAACATTAAAAAATACACATATTACATAATATTATCCTAAGTAAAGCCCAGAATAACTTGATTGGAATGGAAGCATGAGTTCCAAGCAATTTAGTCATTTTTTTTTCAGAGCAATTATACACAGCCTTTTAAGCAGGAACATAGGAAACCATGTTATACCCTCTTAATACTTCCCCTACCTCTTTAAGCAATACAGCTTGCTTTTGAGTACAAAAATGTGAAAAAAATTCCAGGCATTTTATTCTCAAGCTGCTCACAATATGCTAATATCTCTTAAAATCTTTGCACATTTTTTCAGTGTATGTTATACACTCTTATAGGAAAGATAATAGATAGGAACAAACTTGTTATCAGGCACTTTCCTACCTATCCCAGCTTGCCAAGATAGTAGTACCTTGCTCACCCTAAGATTCATATTATATGACTACTAGTTTCTTCAGAAATGTACGCTGTGTCTTATACATCTTGATATCCAGAGTGCAGGTATAGCATGAGTGGTATTAAGCCAGGAGTTGGTTAAAATGACTCAGGCAAAGTCATGTATTTCCTAGTGTCCAGCCTCCTGAGATGGAGTAACCACTTACCTTCGTCTGGGGCATGGTATGCAGCCAGAGCATTGAGCATATCATAGATCACTTCCTTGATGGTATCAGGAATGACAGGCAGAGAGGAAGGCTTCAAAGGGGTTGTTTTCACTAGCTGTACAGCATTAGGGCCTTTAATCCTAAGATTCTCAAATTCATCATCTGAAGCTAAGCCAAATTGAGAGAAAAAGTAGTTTAATAGTGAACCAGTAGTACCTAAACTTGGCTACCAACCAAGAAACATTCAGAAGGGGACTTATACAATACCCAAACTTTGAAAAGGAGGCCACTCTTAGTCAATGTACAAAAGCAATATTCTTGAAAACCGGCTTTCACTTTTGCTAAATTCCACAGGAATTAATACAGGAGCATAGGGGTTAAAAAATCAGAGAGAAACATTTTCTTTTTGGAAATCTAGTTTTGTTACTTCAACAACTGTCCATTTTTCTATTCTTCACATTTGGTTGAGATGAACGTATAAATGGGGAATGCCCAGCACAAGACTAGGAGTCCCAAAATGCTTAGTTTGGATTTTCAAACTATTTAGTTTCAATTTCACAATTTCACAAACTTATGGACAAGTTGAAAGGACAGTAGAATAATAATCCCTACAATTTCACCTAGAATTATAATCTGACAACCACTGAATATATGCTCATGTACATACTAAAATCAAGGATGCTTTTCCATATAACTACACTACCACAGTAGTATCTAGGAAATTTAACAAGGATACAATTATGTTAGCTAGTAATACACAGTATCCAAATCAACCCTATTCTCTCATATCTGGTCAGGATCCAACCAAAGTGGTGTTTGTTATTTTTTCTCCAATTTCCTCTTATTTAGAGAAGATGCTTGCATTTTAATCCTTTCACAACATTAATGTTTTTGAAGCATCTAGGCCAGATATATTATAAAAACATCTCAAAATTTATCCAATTATTTACTCAAAAATGGAATAGAGGTCATAACTTCTTTGCAGAAATTCAGATATAATAACTTTCCCACTGCATCTCATGAGTTAAATATACATGTTTCTCAATTTTCTATTTATAAACTATTAATTCTAGGTCAGCAAGATGAACTCTTCAAAGGCCAAGACTAGACTAAATCAGTCATTTGAGTCTCAGGCAGGGATAACACCAGAGGAAAGTTGAGAGAAACTACATTAAGTACGGTACTAATTGAAGTGCCTGGCCCAAATGATCTGTCAAAATCTCTACACTTGTCTAGAAAGACTCTCCCAGGTTTTACATTTCCTCGCAGAAAAAAAATCTCTGGAGTTATACCAGGCTAAAGACTTCATCGTTTCCAAGAAAGGAAATGAAACTAACCAGTTCCTGAACCTCGAGGGGCTGGAAGGGCAATGCGGATACAGCAGTTTGCCACTTCTGTGAATATGTCTGGATTACGGCATGCAGCTGGCCCAAGAACGCGGAGGATGTAGTTGATCTCCCGAGAGCCTAGGCTGCCAGATACAACACCAGAGGTAGTGCTTCCAGCTCCACTTGTAGCTGCTGAGCGAACAACCTAGTGAAGAGATGGGAAAACACTGATGATGAAATACCACTTTCTAAAAACGTAACTGTAGTGAAGGCAGCATTAACAAAGATTCAATTACCAAACTAAAGAGTAGATG
>PVLD010030216.1:0-17122 GCA_004027595.1 Dinomys branickii
AGATAGCATTTCTATGGAAATGCAGTGTTATGTTTGCAAGATTTTCAAATTACTGAAAAGTATTAGTACAAATAAATTAACTTATATTTCTTATGAGTATAATATAGAATAATCTTTTTATCTATGTAAAATATATTAATGGAATAAAAATTTTAAAATGTAATAATATTAAGGATAGATTCATAGGTTAGAGTACATTTTATGAATGAAAGTACATGTGGCAAATACATTGAGTTCATAAAATAATTATTACTCAAGTAATTTGAACTTTTGTGAATTCAGAGCACCCCAGATATGACCAACATATTTCAAATCCTAGATATTTTATGATCAAAATACTCAACTCACTATACAAATAATTTTTACTAATATTATTATGTTCAGAATGAATCAGTCTTATAATTTGATTCAATGATTGAAATTGCATTTGGTAAAATTATTTGATTAGAGAGTAATCATCATTATTAGATTAGAGGGAATTAAATTACAATTACTAAAAGTTGCAGGTAATTATAATACAGCTTAATTTTAAAGCGAAACTCATCCTCCAAAGAAAAACATTTAATCCATGTGCTTAAAATACGCCTGTGTATCTATTAATGTGATGCATAATAATGGGTTTGGTCATTTGAAAACTAAAAGTATGTAATTGAACAATTATTATAGCCACACTGCCTGAAGGTACTATTTGTCAAGAGAGTTATATGGTGGCCAATTATATCTACTCAACCTTGAAGGATAATTCTGTCTTCTAGCGGGAACAAATTACTATTACACTTCTTTCCTCCCTCCCTGAAAGTTTAACAATTGACTCTTACAACTTAAATTTCCTAAAGTGAACACTTAAGTACCAAGATTGCTTTGATTTAAATAAAACTGTCCAATAAATACATTTAGCCAAAAAATTTATGTACATTTTCAAAAGAACTTAAGCTATGACCTCAGGTCTCACAAATGTGTACATAATCCAAGAAATATAGTTAACATTTTAGTTGCTAAAATATTTGGTATAAACTTAGCCCTGAATGCATTTCTTCTCATTTAGAGACATAGTGAATTTGCTGGAACATATAGTCCGATCATTTGATGCCTGGTTCAGATGGTATCATAAATAACAAACCAGGAAGAAAGAAGATATTTTAACAGCAATTATAAAGTCAGCAGAATTAGCAGTTAAAAATGTGAGATCCAAAAAGTGAAATGGAATCCTTAAAGGTAGTTATGGATTTAGTCTCCCACAGAAACTGTAATGAATGATATTTCTAATGGGTATAAGTATTTATTTGAAATAATTATACTACATTCAATATTCTTTAGGGATTGTTATGGACTTACAAAGATATAGATTTTTAGTTAAAATGAGTAATTGTATTTTTTAATCTCCAAATTTAGCTGTTTACTTTCCTTCTTGAAGTCAAATAAGCATTATTGTACATATTACTTACATAAACTATGATTCAATGTTCTAGAAAAAATAGTGCTTTTATGACGTTTTAAATTTAGATTTTCTATATATTGTTTAGATATTTTAAAACAACTTTACAATTACAACATTTGATAAAGTATTAATAATTTCTGGCTTGTAAATATGTTTCTTATATGGAAAACCGTTCGATCATCTCTGAGATTTTGAGCATAGTTTAAAACAGCAATTGCAAAGACATATTAAGGAAACAATGATTAGAAAACATAGTTTATACCAAGTATTTTGGAATTTTGTTATTTCAATCTTGTTAATGATAGTTATGAAAATCATAAAAGTGCTTTATTTCTTTGCTTTTTGAACTAATGGCTAGGAAACATTGAATCACTTAAATATTTTCAATAATTCAGATTAACTCCAACTACAGAATGGAAGAAAACAAGCAAACAGCGACAATTCCTCACTGAGAATTTCGCATGGAATTTCATATTATTAGAGTTAAATATGTAAGACCTGAAGTTCTTGAAAAAGTCTTATGTGGTCATAATATTTTGGGAAATATTTACTATGAAACTGTGACAAAATACGCCTGAATATAGCTGAGTTCATTTAATGGGAGGGAGATACATCGTGCCTGTCTTTGTCAGTACATGGTTTATTCAAAATCCCTCATCAATTTCCTGTCAGTCTGAATACCTCTCTTTGTTCTGTACAACCAAGGCACCTGAACGAGTCGCTGTAATTTTTGTGTAACTCTTTCTCTCTCTTAGCACTCCTGATGCTCCTTCTCTCAATTGTTTGTCCCTATGGTTTTTCTACTCAACTCCATTTGTTATCCCATGGGAAGCTATCATCTGGGAGTAAACCCCATTGTGAGAAAATATTTCTCACCCTGCCACATAAGGCTAATCAAGGACAATCTTTCCTGAAGCATTCAAATACTGAGATTTTTTTTTCTTTTATGGAAAATGTTTAGTTTTTACTTTTATCAGTACACATTTGCAGTACACCGTATTTATTTTCACTGTAGAGATTGGGGACATGTGCATAAGGTACTTTGAATGTGAATTTAAATTAGGACTAAATTTCTCTTTTTAGAATATATAATTATGGATATGACAGCAGCATATGGGTTATTGTATTTTTCTATGCTAAGTATATAGTTTCCATTAATCACTTGTGACTATTTTGAATCTATAATATAAAAATACTAAATTAACATTCATTGCAATCCAAGCAAATAAACAGAGAAATAATTCTTCATTTAAATTTTCAGTCAACTATCATTGTGTCTCAAGGATTTAACAATGCATGTAAATGTTAACTATCATTGTCTAAATAGACTCTCCTGCTCACTGTTCAATATATTCTAACCCAGGTGCACTGTGGAAGTGGGTGAATTTTGGGTTAATAAATCCTTCTGGGAACACTTGGGAAAGACTGTCATGTGCATTCTGAGATTAATCCCTAAGCTTTTTTATGGCTTCTTTGGTGTAACCAATTACAGTAATTGCATTTTTCCTACTAACAATACCTTTCAAACAATCAATTATCAACTTAGAAGTAAACAAAGCATGCACTTCTGCAACCAAGAAAATGCATAAAATTAAAACTCTGAGGCTAAAAAGAGCATAACCCTATAAAACGCAACATACTGAATTGAAAACATAAAATACTGTCTGATTTTCGCAATAAGGAAGTTTCTATGTTATCTTTGCATTTTAATTAACCCAAGATCTAAGCAAACGTTATAAAACATTGAAAACCAGAGAGTGGTAAACAAGTATCACAGGACTGTGGTATCTGAGAAAATAATCACTCAACATGAGAACTACAGAAATCTTCGTTTTCAATTCACACCATGATATGGATTGGGAAAACCTAAATAGATCCCTCCACGAGGGCTCACAGCGCAAAGACACAACAACATGTGTTTGAAGAGGCCACAGTGGCTAGAACCTTCAGTGGCCCCAAAAAGAAAGTTAGATAAAATTCAAATGGCCACAAAATGAATGATAAAGTTACAGCAAACTTGTAAAAATAATGAGAAGAAAAAATACACTGTGTATACAATGTAAGAAAGGTATTAGACTTTTCTTTGGAAACCATGTAAGGTAAATAATAATAAAATGACATTAACAAAAGTTGCAGGGAAACAAACTCTAATTTTAAAAGCAATCATTGTACAACCAATGCAAATTTACTTGAAAAAATTAAGAAAGAATGAAAGATATTTTGACGACAATAGGTTCAGAGAGAGCTGTGGACGGCAGACCCACACTCTAAGATACCTGGAAACAATTTCTTCAGGAAGAAGAACAGTGTTACCACATGTAAAACTGTAAATATAAAGTTTAATAAAGTCTACTTTAAATGGTAAAAAATGGGTATTTCAAAGTATTTTCTCATTTCTAAATTGTTAAAGTGTATAGCAAAAAGTTATGCTTTACTAATAACCTATGTCAAAGTAAGGATCACTATGGACTGGAAATGAGGAATAAAATAATAGCTAATAAACCAATAATGGGAATAAAATAGAATGCTGAATATGCAATTAATGCAAAGGGGCACAAGTAAAAAGAGAAAAGAGATCAGGGAAATGGATAACTCAAAATAAGTTGAGTAAAATTGGCAGGAGAAAAAAATATGTAAGAAAGTAAGTATGTATGTACAGCATATCTTACATAGTTGTACTACTGAACTAGGTCACTTTATAGTAAGGAATAGTTGATGATTAATTGATTGATCAATTTGGCATGTCTGTGTCTTTGTTCCTGAATATACACTTCGAGGTTATCAATTTGTAAAGCAACAAGCATTGTTGATTCCCTGTCACCTTGTCTGTAGATCAGTTTTGATTGTATTATTCTTATGCTACTTTGTGTCTGTTTGTTAATATGTCTTCGTTCTTTTACTTTTAAAATAATAAAAAAAAGAGAGAAAACTGACGTAAATATAGCCCCCCAAAAAAATTGCTTTATAAATAAGTGTATTAAGTGTACATGTAAATTTCCAGTTTAATAGACAGGGACATTGATTGGGTAAAGAAAGTACAAGAAAAATGCTATTCAAGAGGGAATCTATTTTAAATTCAAAGAAATATAGATTAAAAGCAAAAGAACTTAAAAATGTATTCCAAACAAACAGTAATGAGAAGAAAGTTGGTGTAGCTACAGTATTGACAGATATAGAGTATGAACCAAGAACTGTTGCTGAGAGTAGAGAAAGTTATTTCTTAATAGCAAAGAAGAGATTTTATCAGTAATTGAGAAAGTGGGATCTGGAATTGGGAGATATTCCTTCTGTCACAACATTCTCTTTAGGATAAAAGGAGATCAGGAGCTCCCCATGAGACCGCTAACACAGACCTCAAAGTAACTCTATGGAAACAGCTGAAAGGCAGAAGTATTTGAAACCATTACAATAATAATAATTTATCAATGGATACACAATATCAAACGTGTGCATTGAGACACTTCAACACAAAGTGTGGATGAGGAGTAAAGGGGTAGATTTTCTGTATGAGATTGAAGTTTTTAACAACTTAAAATATACAGTTCTAGGATATTTAAGGTAAATCTCATGGTAACCACACAAAGAAAACTCCTACAGTACTTACGACAAAGGAATGAGAAAGTAACAAAGGTATGTCATTGTACAAAATCACCAAAATGCAAAATTAGCAAGAGAGAACAAGAAAAAACACATGAAAGAGCCATATACAAAAAGAACAAGAATGCAACAAGAGGTCCTTACTCTTGAAATTACCTTAAATGCAAACAAATTCAAATACACTGAGAAACGACATAGAGCAGCAGAATAAACGAAGAGGATCCACGATAGTCTTCTTACAAGAGAGCCAGTCACTTCACCCGTAAAACTCCATATAGTCTGGAAGTGAACAATTTAGAAAATCTTTGCGGCAAATGGAACCCAGAGAGAGTAGGGATGGTTATGCTTAAATGAGATAAAAGGTGAGGTCACGTGAGCACACAGCGGTACGTCAGCTGCCTACAAGCCAAGAAAAGAAGACTTAGAATGACACTTGCTTTGTTGCAACTTAATCTGAGAATTGCCAATCTCCCTATCTTTGAGTAATAAAAGTATGCTGTTTCCAAAAAAAGTAAACAAATAAAACACCTTTAAATTAAAACTTAAAAATGTAACCAGACCTGATTGCTCATGCTTGCAATCCCAGCACTAGAGAAACTGAGGCAGGAGGATCATTATGAGCTTCAGGCCAGTTTAGGCCTGAAGTGAGTTCAAGGCTACCCTGAACTACAAGTCAAGGTCCTACCTCAAAAGGAAATAGAGTTCATCATACAATGCTGAAGTATTCAAGATGGTACAAAATTGTAAATATGTATTCATCCAAAACAGAAACATCTAGACACATAGCAAATATTAAAAGAGTTTCAAGAAGAGATACACTGTAGTACAATACTACTACGCCCTTTTCATCAGCAGAGAGATTATCTAGCCAGAAAACCAGTTTGCAAACACTGGGCTTAACACACATATTAGAGCAAAATTTCCTCTAACAGATATATGCAAATGGTTGCTTCCTAATAGCATCAGAATGCACATCATCAAGTACACAAGGAATATTCTCAATATTAGATCACATATTCGATCTCAAATTAAGTTTGAATTGGCTGGGCATGGTGGCACATGCCTGTAATTCCAGCACTCAAGAGACAGGCTGAGGCATGAGGATTATTGTGAGTTGAGACCAGCCTTGCCTAAAAAGTGAGCTCAAGGCCAACCTGAACTGCATAGCAAGACCCTGTCTCAAAAAGACAAAAGAAAAAAAAAAAGGTTGAACAAATTTACTAAGAATGAATTAATATCAAGTAACTTTCCTGACCACAATGATCTGAAAGTGCACATCGATAACAGGAAGAATATAAGAGAATTCACAGATATATAGAAATTAACACAGTAGCTTCTATAATTTGGAAGCTACCTGTACGCTCATCAATGAATAAGTGGATCAATGGAATACTGTAATAGCATGTAAAAACGGGAAATTATTTCAATTTTTACCAATAGATAAGGGTGAAGAACATTATGCTAAGTGAAACAATAGGTCTATAATAACACTTCGTGGTCTCACTTATACTTGGAATATAACAAAGGAACTCATACAAGCGGAGAGCAGTATGGTGGTCACCAAAGGCTGGAGAAGCAAATGAGGCTGTAAAAGTGAAATGCTATTCAAAGAGTGCAAAGTTTCAGATAGGCACATAGAAAATATTTCAGTGATATATTTCACACCATGGGGATCATAGTTAATGGACTGCATATTTCAAAACCACCAAAAGAGTAGATTTTTGAAGTTCTGAACATAAAAATAAGAAGCTGGATATGTTAATTATCTTGAATTAATCTCATATATATATATATATATATATATATACACACACACAATTTATTACACATTATACCCACCCTTCAGATAGATAGTAGATGGATAGTTTCCATCATTTACATGGCACCAATGTTTTTATAGAATAATGTTTGTTCTGCTTTTCAAAAGTATGTCATAATGTTTTTAAATAGTCATGCAACTAATATATAAATCAACAGTACTATGATTAGAAAAAAGAATAATGCACAAATATAGCTGGATATTCCATTTTTCTGTAAAAATGATAGAAAATTAATAGAAGTATATTACACACCTGTATATCAGTATAAAGTAATTTAATTAACATTTGGAAAACAATTTACCTAACAGCATGAATAACCAAATAAACATTGTTTTCAAGTTCAGAATTTCAAGATATTCAACAATATAGATGGAGGAATTGCATACAAAATGGATCTCAATAAATTCAAAAGATGAAACAAACAATGATTACCTTAGAAAACAGTGGCATTAAAGTAGAAATTAGTGACAGAAATATATATTTGGAAATTGTGAAGAATTTAAAAACTAAGCAACACAGTACCAAACACCCCATAAAATAGAAAAGAATAGAATAGTCCAAATCTCAAGGAAATAAGAAAGAGTTTTAAACACAAAAGAAACTGAAAATGTAACGTATTAATATTTTGTATTAAACTAAATGATATTATGAGAAATATTTTTGGATTTAAATGTTCATGCTTAGAAAAATTTCAAAAGTTGGTGTTTAAGCTTTGATGTAATGGTGCTAGAAAACGAAATAACAAATTATAATAAAAGTAAGGTGAAAGATAGATGTAACAGGGCCAGGGATCTAGCTCAGCAGCACAAGTGCCTACCTGGCAAGCGCAAGGTCCTAAGGTCGATTACCAGTCCAAAAAAAAAAAAAAAAAGATATAGTGAGATATGTGCGAATCAGTGGAAAATACATATTGGGAAAATAATAGCAAAAATGAAAAAAACTAAACTGTGGTTCTTTGAAAAGTTTGATATAATTTTAAAACTTTGGTGAAATCAATTAAAGAAGTGAGGAAACCCAAGTTTTTAGTTATTTTATTCCCTAAAGAGAATATGTGTAGTATATGCTGTTTCATTTTAATAAGATAAAGCCCAAGTATTTACATTTTTCATTGGCAAAGCATTTTTAAATGAAAATCCATTGTGTATGTGCTTATATCAGACATCTCCATTCCCATTTACTGATAAGGAATTTAAATAACGAGTTCTACATATGTACATATTCACTTTAGGATATCCAATTGCAAAGAATTTGTGCTCAAAGAGCTGAAATTAAAATTTGTTTAGAATCCATATACATAACATGTTTGCAATTGGTTTTCCATCTTTTCAATGAACAGGAACAAAGTGAGGCATAACATGAGTGAATTAATTATGAACATAAGCAGATTATTCTTAGTACTTTCAAGTAGATAAATTTTCATCATTCACACACTCTTATAGGATACGTCCTTAATCGCACGTTGTGGAGAAATTAAGAGGACAAAATGTAATAATGAAGTCACTGGAGTACCATGAATGATATTTTAATTGTCAATGGTAGGATTCTACACAGAGATGCTAGTGGCAGGAATTGGCACATATTTTAGGATTTCATGTTTTAGAATGAAAAAATATTCTCAAAACACACAGACACAGAATTCTTCTGGAGGGGAAATAGCTTTCTTAGAAGACTTCACAAATCCTCATAGAAAGGAAGGCAGTATTGGAAAGATGCATTTTAGCCTAAATAAATAAATAAATAGATAGATCATCGTGAACTTTCTCATGATTGAAGTATCAGGAATTTGGGAGCAGGTAAGTAGAGAAAAGAAAAATAGCAAATTCACAAAACAGAAGAAGAGATATACCTGTCTTGTGAAAATATATCCTATATTTAAAATTATATTGTGAAGAAGTTTGTGAATATGACACATGAGAAAAGATACTTAGCTCTATTGTAGGAGCAAGAAAAGGATGAGGGACAGGAAAGTAAATTCAACTTTCACAGCAGAAGACAACTACCAAATGTAGGCAGCTATTTTGGCACGCGAGCATGTGTGTCACTATAAAGATTCTTGCCTAAAAATCTGCAGACATATTCCAGATGACTACAAAATTGTCCTTGGTCAATTCGCATTTAGGGATATTCCTGATGAAAATTTTGGTAGCTGAAAACTAGACATTTTACTTTACATGCAGGAAGAGAACAACATCTACATGCATACTTTTGTGAAATAAAGTACAGAATGGAAGAGGAACTGGAACGTGTTTGCTTAAACTAAGCCCATCGAATTTCAGACGAAATACTTTTCATTATAACCCAAAGTGATATTTATTAGAAATTTTTAATTATGACACGTTTGTACGTACCAGTTTACTTCTGCTTTTGCTGAATTTACCTTTTCATTTTTTAAATAATCAATTTTGTATTTTCAATTTTTTGATATATGTTTGTGATTCATAAAAATTACATTCATCTGAGGATCCTAGTACGAATACATATCTCACGTTAATAATTTTTATTTTTCCTTGCCCTGCCAGAATTGACATTAGTAATATCAGAATACCATCTGGGCCTTCCAGAGTTCTTGTAATGTAGAGATTTTGTGTTAGGAAGGCAAGAGGAACAAAAAAGAAAAAGAAAGGTGAAAGATCTAATTTGTAATTCTTTTCTCATTTATTCACACTTTAAATGGAGGAAAGAGATCTATGTTCTTATCTCTCCCCCTCTCATGAGAAGGAAGCTTTAGCCAGTTCAATAAAACCTGACGGTTACAAGAAAATACATATTTGTAGGAAACACCAAACAAAATATTTAAAATACTTCATTGTCCACCCTATTCCCTGAGGGTTATCTTGGTGGAAAGGTCAGATGGCCAACTCAGCAAGAAAGCCTAGACTTCCAATAAGCATGAATCACATGTACTTAGTAATTAAGAAATTGAGTGGAAATTATACATATTGCCATATAACAAATGATATGATCAAAATATTTTCTATTTTTAGCAAATAGAAATCAGTATCCTACATGGGATTTCTTGAAACTTAAGAACTTTAACTTCCCAAGTCAAAATGTTGGAGGTATTTACATTTATTTTATATAAACATTATGTTTTCAATTTTAAACCTGCAGTTGTCTAGTATAAAACAAATATCCCAAAAATAAATATTTCTTATCGCATTATGTTTTCAATTTTAAAACTACAATTGTCTAGTATAAAGCAAATATCCCTAAAATAAATATTTCTTACCGCAGTGTCTAGTAATATTAACAATAGCAGTTTAGAACATATTTTGACTCAAGTGTTCTGCTAAATATTTAACTGAGCTGTCTTATGGAAATCTTACACAAGGCATTTTGCCATCTGCATAATTCAAATGAGAAAATGAGGGAAAGAGTAATTTATAGAATGCTCCAAGTTCCAACCTCAGCGTTCCTCATCTGAGTGAGGGTTGTGATATGCACTTCTTCAGGGAGTTAGATTTGTGTACTTCTGTAATCACATGGATTTCTAGAAGGATTGGTAGGGAACAGAAAAACCCTTGAACATGAAAGAGAGGTAAGAAAAAATAAGATCATGGGGGGACCTGTGTGTTATTCCAAGGAGATTAAATATAGCTTATATTTTGGTAGAACCAAATCCGCAAATGCTATGATTCTGATTTGCTAGTCATATGTTGGTCTTAAGTGAGCATTTTTCAAATATAATAATAATAAGCAAAATAAATGATACATAACAGGAAGGGAGAAGAGCTTACTTTCTAAAAGAAACACGTTCTTCAGAAATTATACAAAATACACCAGAAAAGGGCGAGGTGTCTACTACGCTCTCGTAGTAGTCCAGTGAGTAAAGAACACCTCAAATAAGTTCAAGAAGTGAAAGGGAGACTTGAAATAGGGGTTATTTTGGTGTTCTTAGTGGAAAAAATACTGTGGTCAGTAGTATTGCTTTGGGGTAAACCGCCAGCTCTTTCAAGTATTTGGAGCACAAGTATGGACGTGTTACTTCGAAACAAATTTGTAAACTGGGTATAGTGGTGCACGCCTGTAATCCCAGCACTCCAGAGGGAGGCTGAGACAGGAGGATCACTGTGAGTTCGAGACCGGCCTGGGGCACAAAATGAGCTCAAGGGCAGCCTGAACTGGTTAGCAAGACCATGTCTCAAAAAAAGACAAAAACAAAACAAAACAACAACAACAAAAAAATAAAAACAAAAAGCAAATTTGCAGTTCTTTTATTTGTAAAACCACATATGTAAATGATTAAATTTAGTCAATGATGAGAAAATCATCAGTACACAGTATTTTCAGTGAGGTAAGTTCTACCATCATCGTTATTATTAAAGGCAAAAGAAACATACAGATCATTGTTAAAGCCCAAAGGATCAATATAATCAATACTCGATTCAATTATCAGGTAACTTCAATCATCCATTTAGGGCCATTACCTAAAAGTGAAGGTCAGGCCATTTTTCTAACACCTGCATTATGGAACACCAAGAATTTTTTTAAAAAGAAATCAACAAGATTAAGATCTATCACTTATATGACACATTTTTAGGTTAGCTATTTTTTTGAGAAAATTTCTATGTAAATAGCATTAATTCATATATAAACTAGTTTAACCTCATGTTAAAGGTAAGAAAGCTGATTTGGGGGAAAGTAATCTGTCACCTAAGACCTCATAAATGGCACATCCAGGATTTAAACGTCCAAACTATTCAATTACCTCATACATGTCAGTTTACTTATTTCTCATAATTCTGATTTTCATTATATGCTGAGTACTTCCCAATGGATATTCTAATTGGAAATTGCAGCCTTTCCTCTTGCCATGTTTTAGCAAATTGACTTGCAAAACCTATCTATAACTTAATTAAAGCAACTCTTATTAATGTGCTGTTTATAGAGAGATCCTTTAGTGAAATAAGTAGCCTCCATCTTAAGAAGCAATCACTATTAAGTCTGTCAATACTCATTAACTGTTTTATGTACTTAATGACAAAAATAACTTGCCAAGTAAAGTACTCTAAAAGTTAGAACAGTCTATAAAATGCGATAACCTGTTTGTGATCTGGAAAAGAAACCAAGAATGGATTAATTACTTAATTGTGCAAATGATTGAAACATAAGAGGTTTGAAAATTTTGGACTTCTTTAAATCTATGTTAGTTTCAGGCTAGTATGAGAAATTATATGTCTGAAATTGCTTGTGAAAAATTCATAGAAATAGACAAGAAAATAAAAAAGGTGTGATATGAAGAAGGGGAAATACCTTTGTAAAAAAATGAATTTAGACTCACCTGCTCTCTAAGTCATTTCCTTATGGACTGAGTTGAAACAAATCACTTAAATTCTGTAAAATTTGAATAATTTATTTACTACTTATGACCAATATTATTTAGAGATTCAAAAATATTTTTTCCACCAAATTAACTCCATTAAGACCTCTTTATCATTTTTCAAATAATCATTGGTTGGTTCCTGCATTTTCTTCTTGTCACCGGCACAAATTATATTCTAACTGGAACCTAATCCTTTTTTTTTTTTTTTTGGTATTGGGGATCGAACTCAGGACCTTGCCCTTGCCAGACAGGGACTTGTGCCACTAAGCAGCCTCCATGGCTCTGGCACTCATTCCTGTTGGTACTTCACCTATTATATTTCTCATATATATATACATTCTTTTTCTTAAATACTGACATTAGGGTAACAGTAGTCACACTAAGTGACACTAAAGTGACACTAAACAAAGCAACTATTCTGTCCACCTCAATCACTTTCACCTTATTGCTGCATTTAAATTACTTCAGCAGTGATAATTCCAAACTTCCACTTAGCATCAAAATCATTAAAACCTACAGGATGACTCCAGTTTAAATGTGAAGAAACATAGCCTACATTTATAATCTTGTCATTTAATATGCTTCTTCAAACATTTATTATTTTCAATATGTAGCCTAGAATTTTTAAAATAAAGTTTAAGAATATTTACCTTATCCCTACTCTCCCATCAGCTGCTATATAATTTTAATTCCAATAGGAATGCAATCAATGATAAACACCTGCCTTTCTACTTCCAGTGTTCTACTCTGCGTAGTCTACTACTCTCTTAAAACTCCAAATCTGCTCTCCCTTCTTCTGATTGCTTAGATCACTTCTGCTTTCTGTCTTCCACACATCAACATGTCTTTTCAGGAGTACATTTGATGAATTATCAAAGCATGTTGGTGAAACCGTTCTCTCCTAATTCCATTGCCCATGGGTACTATTCAGACTTCACCATCGTGGTCTATTCCTTCCATCCTGATATATGATTTTTAAAAAATTAAACAGAAGACATTTATTCAATGTTGTTCTCTCCACCTTTTTTTTCAGCATTAGAGATTAAACATAGGACCTTCTCACTGAGAAACATGGTAGGCTTTTTTATTTTTTCATTTGAGACAGGTTACTACCAAATGACTAAGTTCACTAGGCTGCACTAGATCTTCCACTTCTTCTGCCTTAGGCTCCCAGGTTCCTGAGAGCACAGGTGTAGACCACCATACCCATCCTCTCATCAATTTGTGACCTCCATTTTATCAATCATTTTTCCTGAGTCGCTTGTTCTTTCCCTTCATGTTATTCTATTTTTTGATTGCTTTTCCACTAATGATCACTACTATCCTATATTCTCAATTTCTCCTTTCTTTTCAGCTTATATGTAGCATGAAATTTCATTTATCATAAAGCAAATAATGGAATATTCACATAACAACAACATATAAACACACATGATCTGTTGTGAAAAGGCAAGCTCAGAAGTTATGAGATAAAGTTTATATAGAAATTTAAATGAGATACAGTAATATCTATCAACATGCTAAGTGATCCTCCTTGAAAATTTCATATATTACCATCTTAATGACTTCATCTTACAGAAATGCCCATACAAGTGCACAGATATTTATGATCAATCCAATGAATTTTCAGATTGCCTGCAAGAACAATAGTATACAAATATCCTTCAACTAATTGGCCCTCCATGGTAAAATCTTTAGATACATGCTCTTTCATTCAGAGTGTTGAATTATGTTACTATAAAATAATGCAAGAAAGATATCAGCAAGATAGTAAAATAGGACAATCCAGCACATATACCTCTACAGAACATCAACCTTGACAAATATCTACAAATAGAGAATACTAAATGCTAATGCAGTAGTTCAGTGGAGACATCCAAATATCCCACTGAAGTTAAAAAAGAATAACCAGAATGGACGCTAAGACAGTAACAAGGCATCACAGATCAGTAACAAGAGCGATTTCTTCAGCCCATGATCTATTCCATGAGGGAAAGAATGAGAGATCCAAATCCTCAATCTTGTGAGATCCTTCCTTCGAGACTCACTTCACTCTCAGTCCATATGGAACACTGCGTGAACTAGCATGGTAGAATATTCAGAGAAATGAAAATCTGGAAAGAGACAAAAGGGGTAGTGGCTCACTGATAAAACTTCACAGCTCTAGATCCTACTACCAGGCTCATGTACTCCACCAAGAAGCTCACCCACAAAACCATAGCGAAGCCTCTTTTGTAGCTCCCTGCTCACCATCTGATCAGTGCTTTCCCCCAGCACTCTGCACAGGCTGCCCACCAGATGTTGTCACTTGTAGAAAACCTCTCAGGTCCCTCAACCCTATGGTATCAGAAGAAGGTATACAAATTTGAACATTGTAGGGGAAGAGTAAATAGTGGCATCTCAGCATCCAGACAAACCCTGCTGGATTAAAATAAGGCACAAAATTATAAGAATTCTCTGCCAAGAAGAAAGACGAGTGGAGTGGACACACACCAAAAAGCTGAGAGAATATACAAGGCAAGGCAAACAATTAATAAGAGGGAGGTAAAAAAAGAATGGGAGCCAACAGCTGGAAAATAACATGAAAAAGATAAGTCAATACATATCAATTATAACCACCAGTGTTAATGGTCTCAGTTTACCAAGGAAAAGAAGCAGACTGAGAGAATGGATCAAGAAGCAAAATTAAACAATATGTTGCATACAAGAAACACATTTAATTTTTAAAAAATTCATAGACTGAAAGTCAAAGGATTGAAAACAATACTCCAGGGCTGGGGATATAGCTCAGTGGAATAAGTGCGTGCCTAGCAAGCTCAGGGTCCTGAGTTCAATCCCCAGTACCGCCAAAAAAAAAAAAAAAAAAAAAAAAAAAAAAAAAAAAAAAAAAAAAAAAAAAAAGAAAGAAAACAATACTCCATGTGACAGGAACCCAGAAAACAAAAGATAGATATGCTATTTGAAAACAAAGTAAATTTCAATCCAAGACTGATTAAGAGAGATAAAGAAGGCCATTAATTCCTTGTAAAGAGAACAATCCAAGAGGAAGAGATAATAATTACAAATACATATGCAACAAATGCCAGTGCACCAAGCTATGCAAAATAGATATTAACAAGCATGAAAAAATCAAATAAGCATTAGTACAATTGTATTAAGGGGTCTCTATACACCACCGTCAGAAAAAGACAGATCAACTAGACAAAAACATCCACAATAAAATATCAGAACTGAAGCAAGCTTTTGAACAAATGGACTTAGTAGATGTCTACAGAGTGTTCCGTACCACAGCATGAGAACACACATTATTTTCAGTTGCTTAGGGAACATTCTCTAAAATAAATCATGTCCTAGTCAGAGAACGAGATTAAGTAAAGGTAAAGGAATTGAAACTATCCTATTCATATTATTAGACCATAGTGCAATGATACTAGAACTCAATGGGAAAAAGAAACGCTAAGAAATTCACAAGCACATGTAAATTAATAGCAGCCACCTGAAAATCCAATAAGTCCCAGATTAAATTAAAGAAGAAACTAGACATTTTCTGCAATTAAATGCTAACAAAAATACGGCATATTGTAACTTACGGGACACAATGAAAACAATACTAAGAGGGAAAATTTAAACAGTGAATACCCATATCAGAAAAACAGAGCAAGTGCACATAAACAACTTAAGGGTGAAATTCAAAATTCTAGAAAAAGAAGAGCAAGCTAAGCCAAAAGCTCATAAAAGGGAGGATATTATAAAGTCAGAGCAACAATTAACACATTGCAGACAAAAAACAGTACAAAGAACCAATGAGTCAAAAAGTTGGTCCTTTGAAAGAATAAATGAAATCAACAAACACTTATCCAACCTTATCAAGAAAAGACTCAGGGTCCTGCGGGTAGCATCGTGCTGCGTAGGCCACGCTGGGGCAGAACGAGAATTCAGACTGCCTGTCTGTCCTCACACCTGCCTCAGGAGAGACTGATTCTAGACCAGGACATACCGGATCGTGCCTGCAGAGTCCCCAGAAAGTGTGTGTGAGTGTCACATCACACTATGAAAGGGTCCAGTTAGAACTTGCCGTTAAGAATCCTATGTAACGAGAAGCGGCAAAAGATGGCGACCAGGTGAGCAGCAAGGAAGCGATCCTCCTCGATAAACACCACCAGCTCGAGACAGACTTGGCGAGCGTGAATGCCGGGAACTCGGCTGGGAAGATCAAACTGAACGTGTTTCTCTGAGCTGCCGGGGGAGATGCGGTAGGGCGGCCCAAACTGCCGCGGCGAGACGCGAGACAGCCCCAGACGCTGGGAGCCGGAGACGCTCCGCGTGGATAGGGGGCTTGGTTGGGTCCGACCGCCCTGGGGGCAAAGCCGGCTCAGTCCCTTCCGCCTCCCGAGCCGGCGCAGCTTTCCAGCGACTCCCGACAGAGATCGGCTTATTAGCAGCGTGAACTCCCGGCAGTCCCACATTTCGTGCGCATGGGGCAGGTTGCACAGCCTAGACCCTCGGCAGCCGGTGGTCCGTGGCCAGGGCGGCGCGAGCAGCATAGGAGTGGAGCATCCCGCGCCCTCCCACAGACACGGAGAGCACGAGGAAACAAGTGGCTGTGAGCGGCGGATCTCGAGCATAGCAAAAAAACCTGGCACCTTGTAACCTTCCTGCCTGCAGGGACTCCGAAAACTGGTGAGCTATCTGCGCTCGCGACTAGATCACCGAGTGGGGGAGGAGATCCATCCCTATACCTGCAGGGAACCCTGGGAGGGCGGGGGAGCGGTCTTACACACCTCACCCAGGTCTCTAGCTAGGGAATAGCTAACCAACATCTGTACAGCCTTTAAAGCGGAACTCTCAGCAGAAAGGTTAAGGGACATTCCACAAAAGAAAAGTCATTGGAGCAGCCTCTGCAGCAGACCTTTGCCTGCTGAACTGCCTGGGGAATCTACTGCT
>PVLD010030217.1:0-17099 GCA_004027595.1 Dinomys branickii
GGGAGAGAGGGAGAGAGGGAGAGAGGGAAAGCAGCCATAGGTGTGCAGTATCTGCACTCACAATTTCAAAGACAACTTTTACAGGGATTTCCTAATCACCAAATCCCTACCATGTGAACAATAATCACAGCCAAAACACACTTCCTGAGCATCTGACACAGGGAAAGGCTAACTATCTTGATATTTAAATGACCCACAGAATGAAGGCCCTCTTAGGGCTGAGTTTGTAAGGGAACTGTGCTTCAGAAGCTGATGGAAAGCAGATGGACTCTAGGAAGGACTTAGGTGTCCACTGGTAGGAGGGTGATGGGCTGTTTCATTAATAAAATGTGAACAGCAGGAGGGTATTAGTGAATAGACTCCCCGGAACCTGCATACCAAAGTTATTCTGTGAGAGGGAGAAACTGGAGTATATTAACAAAGTAAAGGTATTTCACAAAAGAAAATGCTAAAATGGAGAAAATAATTCCTTAAAATGATACGCCTTTTAAAAATCAGTTTATGCTACTACCAATGTAGCCTTGCACTTTATTCAGCTTGTCAACTGAAGATAAATCAAAATTTAACTAATTAGTATTACTTAATATACAGTATTCTATACATTAAAATATCAATTCCTACATTTTGGGGATTTGTGACACTAGTTATTTTGTTTGCATAACATATTTTCTCCTCAGATTTTTGGGTAACAAGCATTAAGTATTTAAAAATTTAAAATGTTTCTGTTGTACAGAACTAACTCATACACATACTTTTTAAAGTAGATATGATGGATAAACCAAAAATAGGAACATCAAAAAGTATTATAATTCTCCCATCTAGAAGTGATCAGTTCTAACCCACTGGTCTCCAAGACTTTTCAAGATAAAATATGAATTTAATAAGCATCACCTGAATTGAAGTCCAGGAGAGTGTTTTAAATTCCTAGAGATGCTGCAGTATGTCAAACAAAACAGTAAGCATCACTAGTATAGTGACCCAGGCACAGGCCTTTTCTTTCTGATATAAAAGTTCTTAGCTCTTCTACTTCACCAAGGCAAAAATATACGAAACCAGAACACTGAAAAAGTAACATATTTTTCCATATTCAACACGTACCTTTATAATTTCACATGTACTGCTAGCAAGGAAACATGTCAGGTGGTTTTGCAACCTCCACAGTCAGGTGGGAAGTTGCTCCCCTCCTTTGTACAGGCAAAGCAGCCGGGCAGCCACTCCTATGATGCACGGTGTGCTGCCATATGTGACCATGTGCCACGATTCGTGACTGCTGTGCATCCCCTGACATCCTAATGCAGGAAGTAGGAGCTTCCCTGGATGAGTGACATTCAATTATCCAAGAGAGAAATTCTTAAAGGACCACATGATACAAAGATAAATCACCTTGGCTGACAGCTTCATTATGAATCTGACATGTGGAGAGAAGAAGTAGCCCGCTGGGCTCAAGGTATTCCCTTCACCACTCCCTAAGCAATTGCAGTGTCTGAGAGCGGGAAGAGCCCTCGCCAGATGATTTGGGTAATACCCAAGGGGCACATCATTGGAGGATTAGATTTTCCCACACAACACCAGAGACTGCTTCTGACATCAATTATTTGCTAAATAACCCTTGAGAAATTCCTGACAAGTCAATGTAATAATTTTTAGGATAAGATCAGGCTACAAAAAGCTACTTCCAGTACCCCAGTACCCAACCCATGATTTAGAATAGATCTCAGTTTCTCATTTAGTGTTTACACCTCATCTGGCACAATCTAACTCTGTTGAATTCCTTATCTCCAAAAACTAGCATGATCCCTGACACTTGGAAAACATTCACTAAATATTTGTGAGTAGATGAATGAGTGAAACTGTCTTACGGTTTAACACAAACCGCCTGCCCCAAGAATAACCCGCCACAAACCGTAAAGCTATAACTTACTTCTTCCACATATCGATGCTTCAGGAAGAAGCAAGTTTGCTGACTGGCAGTACATTCTGCTCCCTCATTCAACTCCTCCCACACTGACCGCCCCCTCAAAGTCTAAGGAAGACGTCCATAGTACCAACATCATAGATATTTAAATGATACAAAAGAGACACAAAGGACTGTGTCTGGAATGCAAAAGCACACTGTAAAGTCACTACCTAGCAGTTCAACCACTGAACTAGACATTACTAGCCATAACAGTTGGGAGAAAAATATAGTTTGATTTGCAGTAAGAAAGGCAGAAAATTTTAGGAGTTCCTTCTTTTACAATTCCATTGCGAGCTGCAGTTACCCCTGCAGCACAGGTCAAAGGAGGAAAAGATTTCTAAAATTCTATTTCACACCTGTGTACCTACAGGTGAACAGAGTGTTATAAGTACCAGGGAAGTCAGTGATTAACACTTCCATTTCTCACTTGCCGTTTGCTTGCTCACTGTACGCTTCTCGCCGAAGGTTCCTCTCCCTCCACAGCTGCTGGTGAAAGATGTAGCCCCAAATACAGCCTGGAAACAAGTTCTTTGGGAAGAACAGTATAAATCCCTTCTGTATTCTGTGTGGCTTTTCCTTTTTAACGCTATACATTAAGAAATGCAAAAGTCTCCACTGTATGTAACAGTGTGGCCGCCACTGCGCAGGGTTTCATTGAAATTTCTGAAATCCTGTTCTCACTCTGATTCCTGTAATGTGAAATGTAATGAACATGTCAGAAGAGGTTACTAAATGATTTAGGCACATTTTCAATTCCTATGTTGCATTTTTAATGGTTACATTAAAAGTGAATACTGCGAGGATTCTCTCTTTCACAGGAAAAATGAGGTATTCTAGAAATATAGCTTTGATATAATAAGTACAGTCCTTTCAGAGACAGATATTTAATTATGCATTAATATAAATGCGGATTAGGGGATGTTCCATAACGAAGGAGACCTTATAATGGGTTGCATTCTGCTTGTACTATTAATGTGTATGTAGTTCCTATTACTGGGTGTTAAGGGCCCCAAGGCTGGAAAGGCCAGAGAGGCCTAAGTGAGCTGGCTTTGTGGGAGGTGGAAAATTTGAAGGAGATTGATGTGTGAGATGAGAAAAGTCAGTCATTGATATGAAATGGACCACAGTGAAAGACATGGGTGAATATGTGAACTGATAAGTCAAAAACACTATATGTAGAATTCACACACACACACACAGACATACACACTTATACACACATACACACAAACACATACACATATACACATACGCACACACACACACATATACACATATACATACACACATACACACACATACACACATATAGATATATATACAGACATATACACACACATATACACATACAAACACACACACACACACACACACACACACACACACAAATACTACCACTTCCACTCCATGGTAGAAAAAATGATAAAAGCAAGATAAAAACTTGTCCAATTAAAAAGAAGATACTCAAGAATGCCTGGAGAATTCAAGGTGACCCCAGTCAGAAGTGCAGGCAATCTTCTTTGTACACTGGAAGTCCTAAAATAGACTTCACATGTGGTTACTTTATGCTTTTCACCATAGAAGCCCACGGTGTACTATCCTTTCACACCACTGTAATATTTATAAAGCTAAAACTTAAATAAAACATCTGAGAAACCTGGAAAATGAGAAACAACAGGAGCAACGTTTGAAGCACGTACCTGTGTGTGCTGAAGGTGAAAATTTTAGCTCTAGACTCAATAGTGCTTTCTTTGCCTTCTGTCTCCAGCAGGTACGTCCTCAATACAGAGAGTATAAAATACAAACCAGGAAGCCAGGCAGAAAATAGACAGAAGATATTTGTGGAGAGGAGGGCGGCTGCTTGCAGAAGCCAGGGGCACCCAGATCTAACAGCGCACGCTGAGCACAAACAGGCGGCGTGTGCACTGCAGGCATCTGGAGACCTAACACCCTCTAAACCCAGAGAAGACATCTGCTCCTGACTGCCAGTCCATACTTGGGGATGCGTGTTGTATAAAGCATCTTGAATACCCCAAATTAACCCCAATTTAATTGAGCCAAATCTCAATTTAATTGCAAATTTATTTAATTTTGGATTTCTATGAGAGGGCCTTGTTATGTAGCCCAGGCTAGCCTCAAATTCCCAGAGATTTTCCTGCCCCAGCCTCCCAAGCATTGGAATCACAGATGGATTTTGGGTGCCGTGATAGTTCCACAGAGTTCCATACAAGGACTAAAACTGCCCCACAATGGAAAGCAGGAGACACTGCCCCGACTGAAGGGACCTGCTCTGTCAATCCCAAGAGCCCTCCCTTCTGTCAGATCCTGGCCTTTGACGCCAGGCTCATTGGAGAAGTGAGCGCCTTTTGCTGCCCTTCTCCCCCCTGAGGAGCACATTTTTGCTAATAAATCTGTGCTTTCACTTCTGTGCCTGTGCCCGCTCAATTCTTTGTTCATGACAGCACAAACCTAGAATGATTACAACTCCCAAAGGTTCTTGGGGAGCCAACCAAGAGCTGGGGCCCCTTTGGGGGGCGGCTTTCTTCCCTTTCTTCCTTCTCCCTCACTTCTTTGCCCTGTGTCTCCACTTGCTCACCGTGGGCACGGCTTGGACAGTTAAAAGCCATCAGGGTGTCCACCACTCGAAGACTCCTGAGACACAGAAGCTCAGACAGCTTCATGCACACTAGAGGCCCACACTTTGTGCGTTTGCCGCCTAAGTTTAATGTGTCAGGTTCGTTCTTCCTGATGCCCTCATTTGGCTTTCACAGGCTCACTGGGAGACAGCTTTCAAGGCTCAATGACTTGGTGTCCTGGTTCAGTAGCGCTACGCCTCTTTTTGCTTCTGCCTGCATCAAGATCAAAACCCAACTCAGCCTTTTGTTTCAAATGGATTTTATTCATGACTCTCTGATGGGGAATGTATTGCACTTTTCTCTCCTGCAGGTGGAGAGAAAGTAATAAGATCTTCACCTTGCTAAATTTCCTGATTGTCTTCCTGGACATCAGAAACCCTTTTTTGCTAGAAAGGAGTTCTGGATACTACTTTAGGGTAGGCCAAGTTCCCATCCCTATTTTTTTTCTCCAAACAAAGGCAAATGCCTGCTGTGGATTGGTCTGGGTGGGAAGAGTGTCAGTCTGCCAGTAGGTTGGACGCAGCCAGGAAGGGACTCAATCCTGTCTTCAAAGGGGTGGTGGTGGGCCCTCCTATGGAAAGATCTGAAGACCCAAAGAGCACCAGTGCCACTTGCTTCACAGAGACATTCAGTAGGTTTTCATCTCCTGAGGAACCACAACGGATGTTTTCCTCAATCTCCTCTGTAATCGTCAGGCCAGTGTATCAACCCTACCCTCACTAAGCAACTGAGACACTTCTTCATGGCTAACTCCTTAGAGAGAGTGAGTATACCCAGCCCTTTGTCTGTGTCCCTCAGTCACTTAAACCCCTTCTCCCAGAGGGGCCCCAGGCCACCAAAATTCCATGCCTTTCAAAGCGATAAAGAGGACCAAATAACCCTGTCCGCAATGCCTCTGTCTATGGATGTCTCTATTATTGCAGAGCCAGATGTGACCCTGAATGAGTAAGCAGATTCAGTTTTTGTTGAAACAGTGTTTCCTCTTAAGAGGCTAAAATGTAGCACACCCACACCCCTACATTCCCATGAGTTCACTGGCTATCTCTTATCTAAATCAAAATTCCTCTGATCCCCTATACAACAGTTGCTTGATTTGTACCCCCTGCCCAGCCATATGGAGGTGGAGAGCCACACCTGCTGGTCCTTTAGACAGGGCAGGGGTCAACACCCCCTCTTGTACTGAGATCAAGGCTAAAGTCACCAACCTGGTTAATCACTGAATTTCATAACTCAGTGCTGATCTCTGGGCCAATATACACCTTGACTGGCCTGTTCTGGCCTGCTTCATGGCTACCCTCTGGTCCCTCTGGAGCTTTCAATACAGTGCTTTGAATTTCCCTTTTTCCACTGGTCCCCTTAGGAAAAAGTGACAAAATTTCTGCAACCTCTGATGGCCCCTGAGGAACTGATTTCTATTTATACAAACTCACTTGCATAAAGGTTGTCACATCTCAGAGATGCAGATCCCTCTTTGGAACCGTAGAGAAGAGTTCATTCTTGCCACATTACTTAGGACAAGACTGTGTATATACATCTAATTTCTTTCATTGACCAAATATGAGTGAGCTCAGAAATGTTCAAAGGCTCAGACAGTAAGTTTTGGGAAACAGATTTTCTAGAGGATTCATGGCCCCTGTGTTAGTAAAGAGCCTGCATGTACCACTTCCATGGGCCCATCTCGGGCAGGTACCATATGAGATTTCCAAAAGAGTTGAAGCTGAGAAGCAAATGGTATATAGAAAGCTAGCTCCCCAAAGCCACAGAAACGATCCAGTTCTAACAACTGGATCACACCTGGTATGGACGGGGGAGGGGCACATGCACTTCAGACTTTTGGGGATGCCCAGGACAGGTCTGTGAGCACCGTGAAGAGCGTGACTCTAACAGTGGCTCTGTACCGTGGGCCACATGCTGTATTAAATATCGTGAACTCCCAAACGTAATCTCATTTGCATTCTGGTTTTGATCCCTCTGATGGGCTAGCACTGCCACAGTATTTCCACAAAAGCCCATAAAGGATGATGGCCCAAAAGAAAGGAGACTTGCCCCAAGAGGGACAAATCACTGCGTTAAAAGGCTACTCCCTCCCTGTCCACACCGCATGAGGATTCTGACACCACACTTCCTTGGGGCCGTAAGTCTTTGCACTAATTTGCTCCCACCCCACAGAGTGTGTCTTCGTTAAGAAATTTATGTTTTCACCTCTACTTCTTGCATGCCCTGCCCATTTGACCCTCCTCAGGGTACTGAGAACTTAGAATGGTCCCACCCTAACAGCAAACGTGATAAGGGGAGAGTTCATTCCTTTCTTCCTTCCTTAAGTTCTGAAGTCTTTGAAGAGACAAAGTATTTACCTGCAAGGGGTTACACCTTCACAGAACAGAATGAAGAAGAGGGAGAGTCTTTGAGGAAAACACTTTGTGCAGAAATCAACTTTCTGAGCTGAAAAGAGGCAGTGATGGGGGTTGATTTAAGCAGTGGTTGTTGGGAAATGACAAAATGGCCTTGTAATTAGAAACTGTTCATTTTCCAGACAGCAGTATACCAGAGGACTCCTAAATTTGTGTGAACCTAGAAAATATATTTCAAAACATTAAGGTTTAAAATTTCTGCCAATATTCACAGGAAGAGTCAAACTTACCTCTGCTTTAACCAAAGGAGGTCTGACTGGTTCTTGTATCCTGAGTTGGTGGCTGCCAGCATTCATATCAACAGGAGCAGAAAACCTGCTCCTGCTGCAGGTGCATTTGATAAACTAGTTGGAAAGCCAAGGTTTATGTGGCAAATTATAGGATCAAGAGTTGATCGTTTAGGTTGCAGCGATGAAGTGCTGTGTGCGAGCAGACCTGGCATGCGAGGAGCTCGTTGAGCACATGGACTGTATCTGGTGTTCGTGTGCCCTCTCTGTGACCGCTCAGGCCCAGGGACTCTCAGGCCCTTTAGTGCTGAACAAAAAGTGACGTCCTTTTGGAAAAAACTGTGCCTAAATCACTCCATTACTCTCTCACCACTGAAATGTATTTGGGACCTACTCTCTCCCCACTTCACTGTTTAAAAATGGCAGACGTATCATTTGATAAACTCATTCTGAAGCATTAGATTCCAGCAATGTACTTCAAGGACCTAACCTGAAGGAAAGAATTCCAAGGACAGGCACTCAAGCACTGTGGCAGAAATAACTACGATGGGGCCAGCAACAGACAGCTGGACATAAGCATGAGGATCATACTCCTTCATTTAAACAGTCTTTCTCATATTTGTTACTCAAGAATTTTAGTTTGCTGCCCACAATTAAAGTATCCATTCTATAGCTTCCTCACACATGCACAGAAACACACACACACACACACACACACACACACATTCTCTTTTGTAATGTCTCTTCCTTTTGTCTTTTTCAATTTTCCCTCTCATATCTTTTTCCAATGAAATAAGGGGAAACATATCCACGTATTATGATGTATGAATATTCAAATAAAATAAAAATAAGGTTTTTTACTCATTAAGAGCTATCTTCCTATGCCTGGGTATCAAAAGATCACAATATAAACCAGTAACTATAGAAGTATAGAAATATGGTTTATTTATTACTCACATTTTCCTCCTAAAACTTTTGAGTATTTTGCAAATTAATGAAGGGAGTCATTTGGAGCTCTCACAAATGGTTTCACAACAGTCACAAGTCCATAAGTAGCACTGGGGGTGGCATGGATGTGTATTTTCAGAAAAACCAAGCCCTGGGCATAGACCCGAAATCAAGGGCCATCTGCCGGAGGTGACAAGTGAGCACAGTTTAGAATAACCTGAATGTCTGTGTTGTCAGGCACCAATGTAGTGAGTAGCTTGTGTCGGCAGTGTCCTCCTTCCCAGCCATCCTTCATGCAGGACGAGCCCAAATAATTCTACTCACCCTCATTCTAGGACATTCTCACAGACTGCCTTTAATGGATTTTGGGGAAACACTATGTAGCTGTCACCATGTTCCTGGAGAGATGTGTCATGTGGTGGCATTTGTGACACCGGAGAGTAACAGGATTTGTGTCCTGGTTTCTCTCTGTTTCCCTTTAAGAGCAGTACTGTCCTGGGGTGGGGGCAGGTAGGTGCGCCTTGCTCCGTCTCCTCCACCTGAAGAACTGCTCTGAGTTGGGTGGCTGGCTTATAAGATGTGAGTCTGGAAACCCATTTCACTAGGACCCTTCAGGCTTTGGAGATAAGATAGAATGATTATCCTCATTGCCATTTGGCCAGCAGTTCCCTGTTTCATAGGCCCAAACTCTCCCCTGAGTGAATCTCCTCCAGGGTCAGACCCGGGAATGTGTACCCAGATTACAACTGGGGACCAATTTGGCTGAATATTCTCGCTCTGTTCCCAGTTCCAATACTTCCAAAAAATATAGTTCACTTGCAGTTTTCCTTTTACCCCCACTCTTCTCTAAATTTTATCAACTATTTGACTTTGAGGGATGGAGGAGATATACTAGGAGAAAGTTTGATTTAATATTGGTTTTGAGGTTTAATGTGGTCAACTGTTGTTACCTGGTAAATATTATAGCTGATGCCACTGAAGACGTATTTCTGAAGAGTAACTTTTATTACATTGAAAGTCCCCTAAAAACCTATAGTGGCATTGACGATTGTATCTGTGCTTAGTATGAATTCTGCCTGTGGACTTTAGATGTGCTAATTCTTGCCAAAACCTTGTAAAGTTGGAATTACCATATCTATTTGATCAGATGAAAGTAATTAGATAATTATTAGCTGAGCCAGAATTTAAACCAAAACACACACTTCAAAATATATACTCTTAGCAGGACATGTGACACATGCCCATAATCTCAGCACTTGAGAAACTGAAGCAAGATGATTGTAAGGTAGAGGCCAGCCTGGGCTGCATAGTGACATCCTGTCTCAAAAAACAAAAATGTTCACACTTTCTTCTGAACATCCTATTTTTATTAGGGATGAAAATCTGTATATATAAATGATAATTTCATCTGGAAATTCATATTCAATGGTAAGAGAAATGGAAATACTATCCTGAATGCCTGAAGAATACCTGGAATTGTTCTTCTGGCATTTTCAGTGTTTCTCTCAGAGCATTTATCACAATGCACAGTTAAGTACCACTCTGAGTATTTGCTATCTGCTTCCCTGAGTGGCTTGTGTGCAAAATGTGAACAGGAATCGTCTGTGTCTTCTTCATTACTGCACACCTAGCCCTCAACTCAGGGTCTAATTCGCATTAGACAATCAATATTAATAAGGGTTAAAACACTATTCAGCCCTAATGACCCTTTTAGCTACTGTACAATTTTTTGGTTAAAAATTATATAAATGGACCAGTCAAGTGTTTCCACTCCAGAATTGTTTAGGGATCTGTACATAGAAAGTAACTTGTTTGTACTTGAGAATGGAAGCATAAATATATCAGCCGAGAAGCACAAACATCCAGAATTCCCATGAGTGTGATCCCCAGGTTTCTTTCTCTCCACTGTCCCAATGCCTCTGTGTACTCTGTGTCCTGCTGTCCCTGTGTTTTTCCAGAACAAGAGCCATATGACCAGCTCTCAGGTGGAGTTTTTATTTAAATTGCTGTATTTATATGAAGATGTAGGCTCTCTTTCCAGTCAAAGATAATTCCTCTGCCCTCCCGTCCCACAACCTCCAAGAGTGTTAGCAAAGACCACAGCATTAGAATCTGCTCCCTCCCCCTCTTCCTGGCAGAATTCAGAGCTCCTTTGCTCCTTGAGCTGTGTTCCCTCCGTTCTCGGTATTGTCTCTAGGGCAAGGAACATAGTCAATTAATGCTTGTTAAACTGAAATCTGTGTCTTTATTTATAGTGTGGAGATAATGACTGCCTTGTGAACAGTTGGATACTTCCTGATGCCAGAACTATGAAACATGGTCAATAATCAAGATGACAACTTGTTCAATCACAAGCTTGTTTGTTTTGTAAGTCATTTTTTAAAATGTGTGTTCTAGCAGTAATTGTTGGGAAATATAATGCATAATTCACCAAGAATAGGTTATCTTAGTGGATCTGATCAGATGACTATTTATAACATTGTTTCTAGCCTTCAGTGCATGCAATAGAAATAGAATTTTAAATGAAATCAATTCTGTCAAAAGAAGGAATACACATTTTGTAAGCATCATAACTATCTCTACCTTTTTTAGTTCCAGTCAATATATTTTGATGCTTTTATTATGTTTGCATCATTGGCCAAAACAGGGTAAGTTTCTTATAGTTGAAACCAAAGTGTCTTAACCCTCATGGTTCCCTTCGGAGAAGATTGATGAAACTACCAGGAAGTGCTGTGACATGCAGGGAGGGGACCACAGGTGCAGGCAGTGTCTGTGAGCTCTCTGGATGTTTCCTTCTGGGCACAGATTCTGCAGGGCACTCAGGAATTGTTTGGATCTAATGTCACCGGCTATTTCCTCCTCACACAGGTGAATCTCTCGTCTGTTTTGGTTCCGTCTTCACTCCTTACCACACCTCTGCTCCACTCTGACACTGCTGTGCTGCTCCTCACTCCTGTCCACCAACCAAGAAATAACCCGAGTCCGGTCCTCCCGGGAACCGAACCTAAGTGACCTATCTTGGAAGCTATATTAAAATGTTAACTCAAAAGGTAAGCATCCTTTCCAGAATGTGCTTAGTTATTATGCAAACACTTTGGAAATCTGACTCAACATATCTTAAATAATTGGTGCCATTTATTAAGTGTTGCCTGAGAGAGACTTTCAAAAAAAAATTGCTAAGTGTCACACATCAAGGCAGAATCATGTTTCTTATTAGCTAAGGTACAGGCTGTCGTTATTCCAAATGCTGAAACTACTTCTTCAGTGAAGGCAGCAAAGGAACACAAACACAGTCCGCTGCAACAGACACAAGCATGCATCAAAAGTGACAGGTATCTATGAGGCATCGGACCTTGAATGTCACATGAACATTGCTGAGAAATCATAAAACCTTCAATGTGTAAGAAAAACATTCACCATCTCAGGGTAGGGTATATTAATCTTTAAATAAAGTCGTAGGATACAAGGAGTTCATTTTGAGACATCCATATAAAAATCGCTATTATTTTCCCTAATTATTTCTTTTGCAGTGGTTCCTCTTCCTGGACGTATCATTCTCAAAGTGTGTTTCACAGATTACTGAGGACTCTTGAGACACTTTCCAGTGTCTATAGGGTCAAAACTGTTTTCATTATACCAAAGTGTTATTTGACTTTTTCACTGCAGTGATACTGCACAGATGATAAAAAGCAGAGATGGATAAGACTGTTGCTTTCCCTTCAATCAGGGCAATGGTGCTGAACTATCTTAGTCTAAGCCACTGTGGTACTGACTGCCACGCGCTCACAGGAAAATATCATTTTTCATGAAGATATCAAAGTAGTAAAATTTTTGTCTATTATATTAGTGTCTAACTTTGCAAACCTGAGTACTACCTTTTCTCAGTGAAATGAGTGCAATATGTACTTCACATTTTTAATGGAACAAAGAATTCAAAAATCTGAAACAAAGAATAGAGTCAGGCCTGTGCTCTGCATTCTTTACCCAAGTGTACATCAAACATCCCCAAGGTAACTTCTAAGCCTGCTGAGTTCTTTGTCCCTCTCAGGCTGCCATCCTTCCAACGCCCACTCTAGTTCCTGCTTTCCTGTTCTCAGGGACACCATGAAGCCAAAGCTAGAAAGGAGACAACCACCCCTCACATACCTGCTGTCCTTTCACACATGCAATCCCCCAAGTACTGACGGTTTGCACAACTAAGGTCTTCCAAAGCCATCCCTTATGCTACTTCATGCTACCACCTTTTTCTAAATCGCAGCGACAGCCTTCCAACTGGTCTTCCCAAGAAAGTCTTTGTTCCACCTATCAATACACCCTCTGTATATCAGCCAGTAGAATACCATCGTTTTAGTAGTCTGTATGCACAAAAGTGGAAAGTACAAGATGTGGTAAAAGATAGTGAATGCTTAATTTTTAAAAACTTTGTTGCAGTGGAAGACACATTTACCTTCCCCGAATGTACTCCCCTTTGCTTCAAATGCACTTCTCCATCTCATCATCCTTGCCACTTGCAGGAGAAGTTCTGGAGAACTCTTTCATGAGTGTCACTAGCTGTCCTGCTGTGGCTGCCTTGATGTCTTATATTGATTCACAGTATTTACCTTTTGTAGCTATTTTGACTTTGGGAGAGAGCAGAAGTCCCACAGTGCAGATCCAGTGGCGTAGGTGGGTGAAGACACACTGCAGTGTGGTTCGGAGGCTGCCTTTCAAGGGATGGCACTGAGCAGCAGCATTCACTGTACTATTGATCACATGTTATAAACACACTTAGAGAAAAGAAATTCCAGAAGTGCTTCAGAAAGTGGCAGGAATGATAAGGTGTGTGCACAAAGGGAGGGCTCCAATAGAGAGAGGAAGAGATGCCAATGTGGCTTTACCTCAGACATTTTTAAAATTTGAAGATTCGCTCTATATTTTTTATCATCTTGTACAAATAAAGAACCTCTCTATTTCAAAGTGCAATAGTCATCTTAAGGGAAAGGTTTGTGCAATTGTTGGAGTTGCAAACTACACTAGTGAACATTTCATAGAATGATATTTTTGTTGGAAAGAACTGATAAACTATGAGAAACTGTTCAGACTTGAAAACTTGACACATATGTTCTAGGAAATGTGTCTGCCATGTTGATAGAAACATTCAATAGTACTCTTTTGTCAATTGTGAAATTTGAGAGTTTTACTAAAAATTGTGATCTGGGAACAGATACATTGGTCAATATGAGCTTGACAGATTTTCCATATTAAAGACTTGCCTCATGAGAGAGACACAGTACTCACAAATAGGACTTTGTGTTGCCCTTATTGTTATTATGTGATAGAACACTTCAGCATTTAGGAGTCAGCACAATACAGCTAAACAGTACTTTCCACCTTTTCTGAAACTGTTGTAGTGAAGATAAACTAGTGGGTTGTAGCAAAGTAGATTTGGGAAATTTATTCCTCAAATACAATATCAAATATCACATTGCAACTTTATCTACCATGTACTAATAAAGACTGTTGTTTATCTCAAAAGCTATGAAAATGCTTTTCCAACCACATATCTTTGAAAGGCTAGATTTCAAACAGCAACAACAAAAAACATCTTACAACAAATTGAATGCAGAAAAGCTGCAGGAACCCAGATGCTTCCTATTAAATTAGACTTTAAAGAGGGTTAGATTTGTAAATTAATGTCACTCTTTATGTTATTTATTCTACTTTGGAAAATAATATTTTATTTCTCAAAAAGTTATTTATGTGAATATGAAAGGAGATTATTTTTAAATAAATTGACATATAAATAATTTAAGCTTCTCAATTTTCATGGGTAATATGGTAAATATCAACACATATAACTCATATAAAAAATAAGCTTAGTGTTGTGTCCTAAGTAACCCTTAAACATATAAAGAACTACTGAGAAGCCAAAAATTTCCAAGCATTTATGCTGTGAAGTACAACAGAAAAGTCATGGGTGTAAACACTCACTGCACATTCAGTCACTGGTTGTGGCACCAGTGGAATCTTCCAACTGAATTTCAAATAATGTCTCACCTATATGGAAAGAGGTTTCCTCAATTTTGCTCCCCAGTCTTAATAATAAACCATTTTAAACTTTCTGTATTTTATTTTCCGTTTGTAAACATGGGCATCTTTAGTCCCCAAACCCAACTTACAGCAGAGAGAATACTGAATACATAGAAAGAGGTGTCCTCAGAGGGCTGCACCCCCATGTCTCTGTGCAGACTGGTTTATATATTATGTATTGACTGACAGTCCTGGGAGGTAGATGTGGGGCAACCACAGAGCTGACAAGCAGAGCTGATGGTGAAAGCACACAGGGCTGAGACAGGAGGGGAGCGAGAAGGACAGGATTTATAGATGAACATGTATGAAAGACAGATGTATGATATACAGGTGACATGTATGAAAGAAATATTCATGAACATATAGTGTATATGTGAAAGAAAATTGCCTAATCACAATGAATCAGTAAACAAAAATAAACAAATAAAACTAAAGAAAATTAATTCTGGGCCAGGGGTATAGCTCAGTGGCACAGCACCTGCCTAAAAAGTAAGAGGTCCTGAGTTTGATTCCTGGTACCAAAAAGAAAGAAAGAAAGAAAGAAAGAAAGAAAGAAAGAAAATCAATGCCTAGAAATGTATCTAGGCGTGGTGGTGAATACCTGTAATCCTTGCATTCAGGAGGCTGAGATAGGAGGATTACCATGAATTCAAGGCCAGCCTGAGCCACATAGTGTGTTTAAGGCCAGCCTGGACTACATAGTCAGATCCTGTCTCAAAAGAAAGAATGAAGGAAAGAAAGAGAGAGAGAGAGAGAGAGAGAGAGAGAGAGAGAGAGAGAGAGAGAGAGAGAAGGAAAGAAAAAGAAAGAAAGAAAGAAAGAAAGAAAGAAAGAAAGAAAGAAAGAAAGAAAGAAAGAAAGAAAGGTAACAAGCTAGGTGTAGTGGCTCATTTATATAATTCCAGTACTCAGGAGGCTGAGGCAAGAGGGTTACCATGAGTTCAAGTCCATCCTGGCCTACATAGTTAGTTTGAGACCATCTTGGATTACTTAGTCAGGCCCTGTCTCAAAACCAAAAGGAATAAGAAATCAAAAAAAGAAAGACAAACAATAATAGTAATTAAAATATAAATTCAAAGTTTAATCAAATTTCTTCAAAAAAGAGGAATAGAAGAATATCAAATGTGTATACATGGGATTTTAAAAGCAATACATAATAAATAACAGTTTTATAATCTCAAGCTGAATTTGAGTGTGCAAATATATAAATTGACCTGGTTCACAATTTCCATAGAAATGTCAATTACTGTAAATTATGTAAACTGTTGACATAATCTGTCTTTCATAATCACACCTCTGGGTATGTACCCAATCTATCCAAGAAAATTTTTCTACATATGTAGCTCAGAAATAAGTGATAGGTACAATTATTTGTTACACACACACAAACACACACACACAACCTAAACTGTGCTAGGAGTGCAGTTAAATAAATAATGGCATATTTATAAAATTGATATAATTCCAATTAAATGTACAAGCTGTACATGTACTAAAATTAGTAAAATTCAAAGATAGAATATTTAGAGATTGAGCACTGTTGCTTACTGATGCCTGCAGTATGAAATTACTTATGGAAAATGTTACATATGGGAGACAAAGCCGGCCTCTTATTTGTAGATGTGTGCACATGTAGTGCACATGGGCAGAGAGCATGAAAGTCATCTTTAGAACTATGGTTGAAGCTGGAAAGGAAATGGAAACTCCGAAGAGGAAGGTTATGCAGAAAAACTTAGAATATTTCTTTTATTGTTTTAAAAATCTGAATCTACTATGGGAAAATTTATTTTGTTTCAAACATACCTTTGTATGTGAAATGGAACATCATAATAATTAGTAAATTTTTTACATTTTAGTGCAAAGATAGATATTTTCCATCATTCTTTGCAACTGTTTCTGTAACTATTGTATATTAACAAAATAATACAGATGTGAAAATATGAGTAAGTGTATATGCATGTTATATTACACTCAGAAGCATATTGAAGTTTTCAGCAAGCTGACATACATGGTAAAAGAATAAAGCTAAGTTAAACGTGTAATGTAGTATTTAAACAATGTCCTTAGTAACCAAATTCATTTTAATCATTATTTATTAATGAAATTATTTCTTAATGAAATTTTACCAGCTTTGTCCAACTGGGCATTATTTTTCAAGAATGTTAACATTCTAAAGAAATTTTTATGGAAGATAAGGAAACCCCTTGCTAATATATTAAGATACTTATAATTGAAATATTTATAGCATCTTTATACCTAAAAAACTCAAAACTATAATATTACTAAATTTTTCTTGAAGTGAATGGTAGGAATAGCATATTTCTTGATGCATTCATTTTGTTTAATGCCATACTTTATGAGAATGTGCAAAGTCCATTTAGGAGGAATAGCTTCTCTCATCATTTGAAAACATTAATTAATAGCTAGGTTGTCACTTTAAAGATTGCTTTGGGAGTAGAAATATAAACAGATGTTCAATTTCTTAAATTTATAATTAGCTTTCCTGTTACAAAGATAAATAAATTGTTATGACATATACATTTTATTAACTAACAAGAATTTTACGTTCAAAATCATTTTAAAAGTTTTTATTCAGTAACCAGTCATTTATCATTTGGCATTGAACCTATCCCAAAATAACAAATTATAACTAAGATGTTTAATATTTGTGTACATTCTGGAAGATCGCTTCAAAACTTTGACAGAAAGTACACAGTGGTGGGGTAAGCATCACACGCAGCTCCGCGATATTGTTTAGGAAACAAAATGCTGCGCTAGGAAAAGTGACTGTCACTCACCAGCTAAAATGATTCATCTGCGTTTTGTTTAGAATTGTCATCATAATTGTCTA
>PVLD010030219.1:0-17116 GCA_004027595.1 Dinomys branickii
TTACTTGCCCACTTGACTACTTCTTCTGAAAGGATAGAGATTTCTTCTGGACAGGGATACTACCTACTCCTCTTTACATACCTCATCTCTATGATCTAGCCACTGCCTAACATATGGTAGAGACTCTAAAATGCTTGAACAAATACAGAGGCTAGAGCTATCTCTACTCATTATGAGCTTCTTTGAGTGATAGAGCATTCCTTCCCCTAGATGTGTTCACAGTTACAGTCAGATAACCACTAAGGAGATGCTGTCAGGAAGATTAAAATCTTAGGTAATGCACGAGGTTGCCTTTTAAAATCCCTTTGACCAAAGACTCTGAAATTCCAAACAGTCCCATGAAGGAGGTATGCAGTGTCCCTTGGAGATAGGCTTCTCTTTTTCCTTATGTAACTCTCTAAAGAGAACCATTTCAGAAATTCTTGGTTAAGAACAAATGTGAAAAATCTTCCATCATAGGTTTGCTGTCATTTGTTCTATCTGTGACAGCTTATAAGAAAAAAAAAACTTGCACTCTAAGTTAGTCGTTCAACTATTGTCCTTAAAAGAAAAATCAAGAAATAGACAGAAAATAAGTACAAATTGTAAAATAGATATTATGAGCTCTACAAGACAGGAGACAAATCAGTGGAAGCCAGAATGATCAAGGAAAGAATTTTTATCTACCAATTGCAGGATGAACTGGATGTAAATGGTCAGACAGAAATACTTCCATGTTGAGATGAAAAAAGGCAGGCATGAAGGACAAAATATAAGTGTAGCACTTGGACAAGAAGTATCATGAGTAAAGCTCAAGTCCATATTGGAGAAGAGTGGGAAATGCTACTAGTCCAAAAAAAAATAAGGCACAATAACTGGGAGCAGGAAGAGGGGGCTTGAGAAAGGTTCTGAGCAGAAAAGTGAAGTAAAAAAGGAAACATGTATTTAAGGTAATCAAGTCTGGGAGAATACTGCATGCAAGATGGATGTGAAGGAAAGCCACTAATATAAAGGGAGGAGTGCACTGGGAAGGTGTCATAATCAAGAGTTCAAAGTCTGTCCTAGGCATGGGGGCAGAGCAGCAGTCAGTGGGAAGGCAAAAGAATAGCTCAAAAGAGAAAGAAGGATCTGTTAAAGGGGTGAGGGAGATCTAGGGATGTAGCTCAGTGATAGATTATGTGCTTAGCATTTCAGTGCACTGTGTTTGAACCCCAGCACTGCAGAAAGGGAGGGTAGAAGATGAAAGAAAAGGATGTGTTTAAAATGATGGAAAGATTGCTCATGCCAGGAAAAGCCAAAGAATTGAGCAAGAGAAGCTTTTGGACATATTAAATCTGCAGTGTTAAGTGTGAAATAGCTAGGAGCAGGTAAGTTATGGGATAGGAATTCAGAGAAAGAAAGGGAGTCAAATTAGACCTTGAGAACTTTCTATATATATAAAGGGACACTGAAGTTCTAGAATAAGAGAGAGAAAGAATGTTTAAGAGCCCAAAAGTGATGAACAGGAAAAACTTGAGGCCATTTCAAACTAGAAGTTCAAAAAGAATGAGCTGAATTAAAGAAAAGGAAAAGAAACAATGAGTATGGGATAAAAATTTCAGATGCAACAGTGTCACAGGAAACATAAAAAGATTTCCATTAAATAAATGGATGATAAATGATGATGGATAGGGGCCAAGGTATGTTAAAGAAACTGCTATACTAATAAATAAGCAGGATTGTTTCCCCTCTCAACTGCTATATAAAATTATTTAATTGGCCGGAGGACAGAAAAAGGGCTTTGTGGCTGTTTCATGTTTTTGATGACAAAAAGGAGATATATCAAAATACTGCTATTCTTTATGCAAAGATAGGTTATAATTCTGTTAATGTCGACTGATTTGGAGTACTGTCATTTAGAATATGTTCTCTTTAGAAGGTATAAGAATAATACTGTAGACACAAAGTATTGGCATATATTATAAAATGTGTGGGTACTATATCAAAGTGTGCAATTCCTGACAAAAAAGTTATAAGGAATAATATTCCATTATATAAAAATGCCACAATTTTTTTTAATCCAGTTATAAAGAAAGACTGTTTTGGGGACTTTGTAGGCAAATGGTCAAAACTGGAGTCCATACTCATAAGTGAAATAAATCAGTGGTACATGTGCAGGCAACGTATTGTATCATTGGTGTAAGAACCTGAGGGTGGGAATATAAATTAAGAGACATGAAGGCAATCTGTTCAAAAACAAATAACAGATGGGACGAGGGAAAGGATAAAAGAAAGAGGCAAAAATCTATGTATGTATATATGTATATACATATGTGCAGGAGGGTTAACATGGTTCTACTAGTGTATTATATCAATTAATGCTAAGGAATAATTGATGACAGGTTATTTGATCAATCTTGTATGTCTGTTTGTGTTATCCTGAGCACACACTTCGAAGATATCAATATGCAAAGCAGCAACTATTGTTGGTTTTTATTTTTTTATTTTATTTTATTTTTTTTGTCTTTTGTTTTGTTTTTTGTGTTTTTCTGTTGTTGAGATGATTAACTGTTTGACCAATTTCGTTGGTCTGTATCTGTGTTCATGTATATACACTTCGAAGATATCAATAGGTAAAGCAACAACCATTGTTGAGTCCATGTCATCTTGTCTGTAAATCAGCTTTGATTGTACTATTTCTTATGCTAATTTGTGTCTGTTTGTTAATATGTTTTTGTGCTTTTATTTTTTTAAAAAAATAAAAAAATAAAAAAAAAGTTATAAGGAATATCCAAAGGCATTTAAAACTGACACAGGGACTATTAAGTAACTGATGGGATAAGGCCAAGCATACACAAAGATGTGTTTTGCACTTCACAAGAATGATTAAAAAAATAATGGCTTTCATCCACTCCTGAAATGCTTAGTTTATGTGTAGGACCTAACATGAAACACACTTGCATCTACTTTTAGGTGTCAGGCAACTAGGAAGGCTCCACAAACAGAAAGAAATGTTTCTAGTCAGTTTTAGTATTAAAAGCACTTAGATCTGAGTGATGAGAGGACATTAGTAAGTTAAGTGCTTTTTCCACTATTACTGATAGATTGGCTTTTGGAATAACACTATGTACTGCCATGCAGAAAATGCCCTCTACTTCCTCCATATGGAAATGAATAATAAGAATACCACAGACAGACCAAGAAAAAGACAAGAACAAAACGTCAGAAAGACCTCTGAATTGCAGAATAGTGATAAAAGGAGACAGAACTCCTAATAATTTACACTACACATGATCGTATTTATTTTTCAGTGATGAACAGTGAAATTGCTCCCAGGACTCCTGCCTAGAAGGACCAGGTTTTTGGAAACACCAGTCCACTTCATTTCAGGCACGCAACAAGTGTTTGTTAAATGAATAAATAAACAAATGAAAGAAGAGAAACAAGAGAAATGCTCCATTTTCTTACTCTCTACCCGGATGTGCTTGTTTTTGCTGGCACTGGTTGGAACTGTCAAAGCCACCAGTCCATGCCAACCTTTTCTCTGGCGGTTAAACACTGTTTATCGTGAACAGGACAAACCAAAACCTTTTTCCAAATTAATTTATAAGTATGGTCAGTCTCCTCAAAAGGATCATATATAAAAATGACTACTGCAGGGCCATCCTATTTACTATTTCCCTTTCTCTTTCTAAATCAGATCCTGCAGATTTATCTCTAAAATGATTAATACCTGGAAGGAAAGGGATAGGTCAGTACGTGATTCTATGGAGGACTGAAACACGATGTAATTCCTACATTTCAAACATTTTAACAATTATCACAATGTAAGTGGCTGCAGGAAGATACTGAAGAGCCTCACATGTCAGCTACAAACCCAAGCTCGGACCAGCAGACAAAATGCAGGTAGTAGGAGCTCACAGTGAAAGGACACAACGGGGCACTCCCTGACTTGCCCTGAACCCTTGCTTCATAAAAGAATTCCGTTTGCGTAAAAATGCTTTACACCTTCCTGCACGATGAGAAGACTGGAAGGAGTCGGCTGAAACTAAAAGCTCACCTTTCTTTAAAAATTTTCATTTCTTAAAATTTTACTTTTTACTAAAGGATTCTACCACCTCCTTGCTCATCACCTACCAAATTTTCCAAGGAAAAGTACTTTGGGGAAGAGTAGAACTAGACTAATATTATTACTACCTTATTAGTACAAAAATCTGTATGCTTATGTTCGATTCAGGGAAAGGGATGGGAAATCAGTGAGCCCAAGCAGCCTGAGTCAGGGTCTTAAATGAGAGAAAATTGTTCAGGCACTTTCCAGTTAGGCAATTGACCTCAGAAGAGTTATTGAAACTGCCCCCGACTTCGGCTGCTTGGTTTTGAAAGGGGGACAAATTTGACACTATTCCACAGGACTGTTGGGGTTAAGAGAAAATCCACATAAAGTGTTAAATGGAATCACCAAGAAAGAGCTAATCAAACATTAGTATTTAACAGCAGGAGTAAAATTACTGCCCCCACCCCCACCCCGCTCACACCAACAGCAAAATTGACCCAACCTCCACTCCCACTTCGATCTGGAGCCCGGCCACTGTTACACTCTCACTTGCAGGACAGCCCCCTAGAAACATAAAGATATTGCATGTCCCTGCTCCCGGGCCAGCCAGGATCTCTCAGGCGACCACTACGGTCCACACTAACCTGAAATGCCGCCTCCTATCACCACTACGTCGAACATGTGGCCTGCAGCACTTGCTTTCTCCGGACTCTCCATGCTTTCGTTGAGAATCTTCTGAAGCATAGATTTAAGAGTAGGGACAGCCAAGGGCGGGGCGGTCCCTTCCAGTGACCGTCGCCTGTCGTTCGAGGGCGGAGCCGATCTTCCCACAGATGCCCGGGGGGAGCCAGGCTCGAGGATCTGGGCGGACTCTGGCGACAGCACTCTGGGACCGCCCGAAGGCGGAGCTGGTCGTCGCAGAGCTACCGGGGGCAGCCCGGGGCACTCTGCTCCGGTCACCCTGGCGTTATCGGTGGCCAGAGGAGGCCCCTGGGAAGGGCCACAGTAGGTTGCCGAAGGCAGACCCATGGGGATCCAAGGGTGGCCCGGCGCGCGCTGCTCTCGCGCCGAGAGGCACGGAGGGAGCCCGGGAGTGGGGGGCACGTGCGCCGGCAGTTTGGGATACTCGCTCGCAGCGGTGTGCCCCGGGACCAGCGGGGAGGGCGAGTGGAAGGCGAAAGTCGGGGTGACTTCCTGCAGAGACCCTTTCGGTGTGCTGGAAACTGAAGTCAGGGCAGGACCCAGTAGGGACTCTCCTCGGGTAACGCTCGGGAGCGACGCTTCGGAAGAGCCATACAGCGACATCTCCAAGGAGCTCAGCGACCAGGCGGACCCCGCCGCCCCGCGGTCATTAGCGCCCGAGCCGGGACTCGGGGCTGGGGCTGGCGCGGCCGCGAGCGAGGCGCTCCAGGGAGAGACGGGGCTCAGGCTCGGCACTCTCAGGGCTGGGTCGCCGAAGCCCCTCAGGCCGGTCACGGGCTCCGGGGTCGCGCTCGGGTCGCAGCGAGCGCCGGGGGCCGCGCGGGAGTTGGCGCCCGAGTGGAAGCGGTCGGCGGGACGAGGGCAGGACACGGTGTGCCTGTTGGGCAGCACGTCCCGCTCTGGCGAGCGGGTCCAGGCCGCGCCCACAGCCGGGTCCACGTTCTGGATGTAGTTATTGGGACCCGAGCTTCGGGGAGCCTTTCTCCCACTGAGCCCTCTTCCCCTGCCGCGGTTGCCGCGGTGGGAGCTGTGTGAACTCATGTTTTTAGCTTTCGCGTCGCCGGGAATGGCGTTGCTTACCCTAACCCTCCCCTACTGACGAACGAACGGCTTTCTGTTGCTGCAGTCTTGGGTTACCTCAGAGGCGCGGCTGAGCACCCGACCCACTCTGAGGCGGGGAAAGGCGACTTCGACGACACCTAACTCCGCCTTCCTCACTGTAGGCGGTGCGCGCGCACACGCCCGAGAAAAAAACGCGCGCCAATTGTGGTCAGAAGATACCACCTCAAGCGGGGGGAGAGTGGCCAGGCGAGAATGAATGAGCAGGTGTACATATACCTACGTGGTTCTTAACGTCAAACTTTCATTTATTACGCTTTATCTGAAAAATATCTTGGCTACAGGGGACATTAGGCCGCAAATATTTGAAAGAAAGGAACCGGAAGCATTGCGGAATCACCTCCCTGGCTGTGCAACATGGCCTAGCCCGCTAGGACGTTACTTAGGAGGGGCGAGGTCTGCGCAGCTACACGCTGCTTTAGGTTGGGGGTGGGTTGAAGTGTTAGCCGCGGATTGATTGAGTTGGAGCAATTCTTAGAGTTTTTCAAGCTCTGGTGCTTAAGGAAAAGCGAAGCAAGTAGGCAAGAAAATCACCCTGCTGTCACAGATTAAGTAGTATTGCAATTTTAAGTGAAGGTCAAAGTATAGCGAAGTTGCAAAAACAAAACAAGAAAGAAATGTGTTTCTGTATCCTATTTAAAGAGCTATGTTTAGTACCAACACTTTAATACACAGGAAGCCTTCAGTCTTGCTACTTTATCCCATCCTTAAATTTCCACTTTTATTCTTCCTAAAGCTGAATTTGTCATCACTGGAACCCTCAAAATTAGATGATTTGACAGGCACGGTGGCCCATACCTGTAATCCCAATGCTAGAAGGCTGAGGCAGGAGGATCACCACGAGTTCAAGGACTGCCTGGGATACATAGTGAATTCAAGTCTCACCTGAACAGCATGGCGAGGTCTTGTCTCAAAAAAAAAAAATGACAGGAATGCAGAGTGATATAAACTCCAGAAAGTTTAAACTAGCTATTTTTTCCCCACATCTAAAATATTTCTTGAGGCCAGGCATGGTGGTGCACGCCTGTAATCCCAGCACTCGGAGGCTGAGGCAGGAGTATTGTTGCGAGGTCGAGGCCCACCTGGGCTACAAAGCGAGCTCAAGGCCAGCCTGAGCTGCATAGCGAGACCCTGTCTCAAAACCACAAAATAACAAAAAATATTTCTTGTGTCTGCCCATGAACATTCTGTATAAAACATCTTGTTGCATAAGCTGTAAGGAAATATAGATGTAATCCATCTTAAGTATCTTTTACTTCTTAGAAAAGGATTTGAGACTCTGGACTAAATTGGAATCATTTTCATTGTGATAGCTTTTGAAGCATAGGAGAAAGAAGAGTAATTCAGCTCTTTGTAATGTGATTTTACCCAACTTTCTCCTTATTACCATTGCTTTCATTTCTTTCCATTCAAACATTTGATTTCACACCACGTGGTAGATACAGACCAAGGTACTAAAGGTAATACAGACGATGCATTACGGAGCCCATCACCAAACATAGTCTACAAGCGATGGACAGCCACATGTTCAATGGGTAAATAGAAACTCTGACCAAAGTTATGTGGGAAAGATCCTTAGAGAGGGAAAATTCCTCAGGCCAATTATGTCATGCAATTTATCTGAGCAAAATAAAAACAACAACACAAAACAAACTTTAACTATGCTATCAACTTTGGCAAAAGTTATCCCAGTTTACTGTGTTGAGTTGGCATTATACAGAAATTAATAGCCATGTTGGTCTAGAAACGTTAAACTTATTTTTTTTTCCATTTGTATAGGGGTTACACACTGTATTAAATATGTAAGGTCTTATCTACATGGGTTTTATTACAGAAACCAATAAAATATTCTCTAAATAATGAAAAAAAAACCCAAAGTTAAGCCAACAAACAAAAAATGATTCAGGCAGCTCCCAAAACCAGAGCAGGTTCTTAGAGCGCCCATCAACAATGAGATCAGACAGCATCTACTGAAAAATGGAAGTGCCAAATACAGAAGAGAATTGATACAGCCTACTTAACCAGCTGATTGGTTATAGCTTTACAGTTTAACTGGCTAATTGGCTACAAGGCCTGCAACAGACCAAAGGCCAGCCACTGTGATTAATACTCCATGGGTTTGGTTTGCACTCAGTGCAGGTGTCTGGCCCAAATACATGGCTTCTTACAAATTTTATTTGACGGGTGGCCTGATTACTTTAGAGGTTACCTTTGGGAGAAGGAGTATAAAGTATTCCAGAAAGAGGGAGCAATCTGGGAGGCTGAGGCAGGAGGATTCCAAGTTCAAATCCCACTTGGGCAACTAGCAAGAACCTGTCTTAAAAGGGGAGGGGGGCTGGGAATTGTAGCTCAGCAGGAAGGTCCACAAAAAGGGCAGGAGAAGATGTGATCAACAACCCTGTGGTAGAAAGAAGCATGGTTCATGACAGGGCAACTGAAAGGCAGCCAGTAGAGCCACAGCAAAGTGAGATGTACAGGAGACAAGGCTGCTGAGGCACACAGAGCCCAAGTCAGATGCTTTGGCCTTAAGCTGGTGATATAGTTTACTGGTAGGCTGCTTGCCCAACATGTACAAGTCCCTGATATTCAATTACTAGCACTGCGAATTTTTTTTTTTTGCGGTACTGGGGATCGAACTCAGGACCCTGCACTTGCTAGGCAGGCACTTATTCCACTGAGCTATATCCCCAGCCCCTAGCACTGCAAATTAAAAGAAAAAAAAAACGTGGTCTGTATCTCAAGAGCAGTGGAAGCCATTGCAAGAATCTTAAGCAAGAGGCGGTATGCCTATGCTGCATTTTGAAAAGGCCTGTCTGCCTGCCATGTGGATAATGCGCTGAAGGGAGCAAGAGTAGATAAGTACAGGAATACCAAAATTATGAATTCTTCAAAGAAAGTGATGTGGATGTTTTAGACTAAGGAGCTGTTTGGACAAGCAGGCAGCCAGCTCACAGAGAGCTGGCAGGGACAGAGCCAGGAGAATAAATACCCTAACTTTCCAATCTCCTTCGTCTTCTGCTATTTCTCTGCACAGAGGACACAGAAGCCCCTGACTCTCTCCCCTTTTCTATTTCCTGTGCCAGCCAGAAGGGCCAAGGTTTGACAAATAGCTGTATGGTCCCTTCCCTTGCTGCTCTTCGCTCTCCCTCCCCCTAGGATGAACTAGGACTACTTGCCTCTTGTCTCAGTGTTCAATATCCTTCTGCCTCCCCTGCAGTTGCTTTGTGACATCTCTCAACACCAATAAGCTGTGAGGTACACAGCTAGCCCTTCCAAAGATTGCCGTGCTACCACTTTTCTTGGAGATCTGACAGCCATCAGTCAAAGAGCTCTCACTGCCCTGTCCTCTCATAGAATCACTGCCATGGCACCCCCAACTCTCACTCACCCACTTGAACCAATCCAACCTACACTTGGACTAATGAGCAGGTCTGAATTTGAGATAAGCATATGTGTACCCTTGGACCAGTCACAGGCCTGCAGCTGCTATATAAGGAGTGCATTCCTCACCTTTCTTTTTCCTTCCTTCCTTCCTTCCTTCCTTCCTTCCTTCCTTCCTTCCTTCCTTCCTTCCTTCCTTCCTTCCTTTTTTCTTTCTTTTTTTGAGACAGGGTTTCATTATGTAGCCCAAACTGTTCTCGAACTTGTAACAGTCCTCCTGCCTCAGCCCTCCGAGTTCTGGGATTACAGGCATATGCCACCACGCCTGGCTAACATTTGTTGGGCTTGTCTCAAGGCTCTATCTGGTGTACCGACTACCCTGTGTTGCTGCACAGATCCTATTAAAATAAAGCCTTAGCAGCCAAGCGTGGTGGCGAACACCTGTTATCCTAGCACTGGGGAGGCTCAGGCAGGAGGATCGTTGTAAGTTGGAGACCAGCCTGGGCTACAAAGTGAGCTCAAGGCCAGTCTGAACTGCATAGCGATGCCCTGTCTCAAAAAGACAAAAAATAAAAAATGAAAAATAAAATAAAATAAAATAAAGCCTCACTCTTTTGGTCCTGTAAGCCTGCTTGTGATTTCTCAGGTAGTGTGGGCTTGGAAGATCCTGTAAATCTACTCAGGATTCCTGAGTTGTGTGAACAGAGCAGTCACTTTCAAAGAAGGAACAATAAACACTAAGGGCTTTTAGCCCTGAAGCACTCAGCTGGTGAGACCAGCACCCAGATCAACTGACCCAGTGTTTGCCACAAGCCAGCGTCAAATGACAGCAGTGATCAACAGCAGAGACCAGCAGACACGTATGTCAAGTGACAGCATTGTCTGGTATGGTTCGGTGGCATCAGAACCACCATTAGAGCTACACTTTGCTGAGTCATGATTTTTATCTGAACTAATGGGAAGAATCCTCAATTTATTGGCAACATGTAGACCTAATCCAAATAGAAGCTAGCTGGCAAGACAGACTACTGATACAATCCATTCTGATGGGCCATCGGGGACAGAAAAGAGGAGAAGGGCAGACACCCCTTGGCAGGATTGAAGGGAGGGTTAAATGAACAAATGAATATAAAACAGTGCAGTACTTGACATAATAATTACTCAATACATATTGATATTGTGATTTTTGAATACATTATACATTCAAGTACTGTAATTTATTCAACCACTGTCTTCTAACATTCAGCATTTGGTATTTTCCAGTTTTTAATATGATACATTAACATAGGGATGAACATTTTGTGCATAAAATATTGTATCTATTTCTTAGGAATGTTTCAAGATAAAATATTAAAAATAAAAATAAAATAGATTTATAAAAATAAATCTAAGGGGGGTAAGAAAGTAGGAGCATTCTTTATTTTAAAGAGAATAAAAGTAATTTAAAAAATTAGAGATGATACAGAATTTCAAAAATCAAGATGATATGAATTCAACAATGATAGCTATATTGCATATTGTTGTCTTCAAATCAGCTGTTCAGATTACCAAATATAAGCATACAAAATTGGTCAAAAAATTAAGCATTAACTGTTCCTTTCAATAAACCAATAGAAATTAGTAGTACAATTATTTTAGCTATCTTGTGTATATATACATATATGTATTTTCCCTTCCTTCTTTCTTTCTTTTCTCCTTTCCCTCAGCCCAGTTGTTTTCCTTTGGAGTAGTTTCTTTCCCTTTTACAATATCTATTGCATTTTTAAAGATTTTCAACAGAAATTATCAAATTACCCAAAATATTATATACATTTGTTTTTTTTTCTTTCTTTTTTTTGTTTTTACAGAGGGTCCTGCTATGCAGTTCAAGTTGGCCTTGAGCTCACTTTGTAGCCTAGGCTCGTCTCCAACTCCCAAATATCCTTCTGCCTCAGCCTCCCGAGTGCTGCGATTACAGGTGTGCGCCATCACGCCAGCTCCTTAAATGTATATTTCATCAATAACATCTAAGAAAATCTGACTCATTGCACTGACTCCAACATTAAGCAAGTTAACATCTTAACCATTTTTAACTTGAAAAGTAAAAAGTCAGCATGGCATTGCTGTTTCAATCAGTGTTTCTTGGATTGTTGATGACTACTTTGTCCATATATTAGCCATTTCATTTTCTTCTATTGTGAATCAGTTCGCAACTTTCTATAGCTGATTTATGTACTTTATATAATACCCCCTTTACCTGCTTTTTTTTTTAACAAAAATACTTTATTGTAATGATATATCCACGTGTTGTTTGTGATATTTTAGATATTCAGAAGTTTTAAATTTCCATGAAATATCTATTCTTTAATAATTTTTCCATTACTTTTTTTTGTCTTTTTGAGGCCGGGTCTCACTATGCAGTTCAGGCTGGCCTTGAGTTCACTTCATAGCCCAGGCTGGTCTTGAACTCTCAGTGATCCTCCTGCCTCAGCCTCAGGAGCGCTGGGATTATAGGCGCGCACCACCACACCTGGCTAATATTACTTTATTTATTTATTTGGTTGTCCTGGTGATCAACTCCAGGACTTTCTGCATGCTAAGCACATGCGCCACAACTGGGCTACATCTCCAACCCTCCATCGCTTTAAACTAAAAGGTTTCTTGTACTTCTTTGATTTTTCCACTTTTTAAAATTGATTAATTTTATTGGCACATTTTAGGAATACATAATGATCACATGCATCATAGGGAATTTGTACCTGTTCACGATATGTCTTGATTTTTCTTTTTTCACCATTCTCCTCCCCTCCCTTCTGTCCTTCTAAGATCTGAAGGACAAAAATCTGTTTTCTTCTAGTTTTTCTGGTGGTTTGTTATTTTAAAACTTAATCTCAAAGTATAAATGTTGTCATGTGAGGAAGGGTGATGATCTAAATAGTCCCTCCCCACATGTAGTTAACAACTGAAAACAGATTTTATAACATATTGTCCACTAAAAAATGTTTCTGTACCCCACTGATTAATCTTATCTCATATAGTGTAAATACTAAGGTCTGCTTGGGAATTGTCTCTTCAATTGTACTGACTGCTTATGTTGGCCACATTGACATCAGTGCCACATTGATTTATTCACTTTTGCTTCATTGTAGATTTTACCAGATGGAAGAATTAGTCTCTTCCCAAAAGTCTTTTTTCCAAATTGTTTGCAATATTTATACATATTCCTTCCATTAATGTAGTCTTATATATTTAAATGAATTTTGGATTTATTTAATCCATGAAGAGCTTTCTTGGTTAATTTAATTGGGATGGTGGTATTTTCTGAACATTAATTTGAGAAATTTATATTTGGTAACTTAATTTATTATCTTAAAGAGATGTTCACCTCCAGAATTCTTACAGGAAATTATTGTATTTATCTCTGAAATTAACAATTTTTTGGTGGTGTTTGTATGTGTGTGTAGTATCACATATCCTTTCTTTCTGTGACTTTTTGTTTTTGGGGTATTGTTTTTAGAGAGTCCCACTATGTTGGCCAGATTGACCTTGAACTGTGATTCCTCCTGCTTCAGCTTCCCTAGTAGGTAGGATGATGGGTATGTACCACCATGCCTGGCACAGTCTGTGAATTTGCAATTTGGGGGTTTTATTGATTTTTATTATAGAGCAGTTTTTTCTATTTTAGTTTGGATTGTTGTCTGTATTATTAAATGTTTGATTTCTTCCTGAAAAATATTTATCATTGTTTTGGTAGGAGAATCAGAAGTTCAAGGCCAGCTTTGGCTACACAACAAGGTCTTGCCTTGAAAACAATAACAGTAACAATAATAATAATTTCAGAAACAGGGTTTGCTGGGTTGTGCCTGTAGCCACAAATAATAGGGAGACTAATAGAGGAGGATTGCTTGAGTCCATGAGTTGAAAGTCATGCTGGGTAATTTAATAAGTCTATATCTCTAAAATTCAAAATATTCCATAATAAATAATGTTGTACATATGCCTTCCCATTTGTGGAAGTATATCATTAGGATAAATTCTAAGAGTAAATGCATAAGTGGTTTTGTTAGCTATCACCAAATTCCTCACCTCAGGGGTTGTACAATTTTGCTTTGGAACCAGAAATGTACAAGTATGCAATACATGTCTGTAGACAAAGAATAAATTTTTCAAAACTAGATGGTGTTATTCCTGGGAATTACATAAAACTATATCTCCATGAAACAAAATCACAATATCATAAGGAGAAAATACATTGAAATATGCATGGCATAATTGAAAAGGAAGTGGGCTAAGCTAGGAATTTAAAGTAAAAAATAAAATAAAGCAAAGACCTAAAATGAAATGACATAGTTAAAATTCTGCATTAGCAGCAGTACAAACGGAACTAGAAATGCATAAAACTAAATAAGTAAAATGAAGAATAAATTCACCTAGCCCTTTCAAATACCAGAGTAGATAAGTACACATACAAAAATAATGATAAAAGACATTAAGGTGTTCCAGTAGGATAATTGTGTCAGTCAGTTTTCTGACTCTGTGACAATATACCTGAGATAATTAACTTAAAAGAAGGAAATATTTATTTTGGCTTACAGTGTCAGAGGTTTCAGTCTATGGCCACTTTGCCTCCATTGCTTTTAGAGCAATATCATAGTGGAAGTGTATGGCAGAAGGACCATGCGGTGGTCAGGAAGTAACCACCAAGATAGGAAGGGGCCATGCTCCCACTATCCCCTGCAAGGACAAATTGAAAATAACTTAACTTCCTCCAATTAAACCCCACCTCTTAAAGGTTCATCACTTAAAGGTTCCAGCCCCATAGGCTGACGACCCAGTCTTCAAAATATAGACTACCAGGCCATTGTATTACATCAGAATAAATGAGTAATAAAGCATACAGAGAAGGAGATTAAAAGTAGAAAGCTCTTCTTTATAGAAAAATATTAAGTAGTAAGAAAGAATTACTAAAAAAACCACCACCTTGAACTCTTGTGATAATTGATTCAGACAAGGATCTCAGCAGATACTAAAGCCTTTGAGGGAAAGGTTATAGAAAAAAATTTATTCACAAGCCCTCCAAGTATCACTCTACAGATTATTTTATTAACTATAAAGGAAAAAACCATTCCCCTACCAATATCTAGCAGCCAGTACCTGAACCAAATGACTGAACTTCAAATCATTGCTCATTACTAATCTAATCTATGTTCTCTAATATGGTGCAATAAATACACAATCTCATATATACAATACTCTTACCATAAATGTTTAACTTGAATCTAATCATGAAGAAACAATCAAACAGATTTAGAGAATAGGATACTTGACAAATTACTTCACCTAGATCCTTCAAAAAAGTCAATGTTGTGAAAAACTAAAAGGCAGGAGGATTGTTCAAAATTAAGACAATAGGGTTAGGATATATAGCTCGTTGGTAGAATACTACCATTCTACCATGCATTAGATGCTGGGCATGATCCTCCAGAACCTAAGAATCAAGAGAATAAAGAAATATGACCCCAGACTATGTGTGAAACTCGATTGGATTCTGGGCTGGAAAATTAAAAAGCCATAGACATTATAGCAATTGAAGAAGCTTAAATATGAATTATACATTTGATGGCATTATTAATTAATGTTAATTATTAATGTTAATGATTGATTAATTTTTCTATGTATGATAATATATTTGTTTTGGAGGAGAATGTTCTTATTCTTAGGAGATGCAGATTGAGATTTTTTTGAGGTGAAATAGCATGAATGATTCAACTTATTTTCAAATAATTCTGAAAAACCCAAACAAATAATAAAAATCTGCTCATATATATAGTATCCTTTTAACTGTTTTTAAGTCTGAAATTGTTTCAGTGTTAAATGTTGAGGGACAAAAGTTCAGAGGAAAAATATTCTGAGTCAAATTTTTTACTAAGATAACAGATGAAGGAAAAAAATTCATTTTTATTCAAGCAAAATAAGAAAGTTTATCTCTCTCCCTGAAAGGAAACTTGAGGACACTCTCTAGAAAAATGAGACTGAAAACTAGGAAGATATCTGGGAAAAGAGCATTCCAGAGAAACTACTGCAAATGCAAAGAAATAAAGCTAGAAATGTGCTCAGATTATTTGAGGAACAGCACAGAAATCCACAAGTTGGAGTGAAATGAGCAATGCGGGAAGAAGGGGACGAGTGAGGCAGATCTTATTAGACCTGTGGACTTTGCTAATTACATTGGATTTTTTCTTCTAAGAGTGGAGAAGCTATTTTTGGTTTTGAGCCAGAAGAGTCTAATAATTTGACCTTAATTTTAGAAGAATAATCCTGGTTGCTTTGTGATGAGTAGACTAGGGGGACTTTGCCCTTGAATTGTGGGACTGTGTCAAGCAATAGAGTTTGGTACAAGTGATGCTATGTGACTTCTGAGGCTAGGTATTGCTGCAGTCTGAATATTAGCATCCCCTCAAAACTGATATGTTGAACCTAATCCTGGTGGTGATGGTAATAAGGCGTGATGCCTTGGGAAGTGATTAGTTCATGAGGGTTCCACTCTCATGAGTGTTCTTAGAGCCCTTATGGAAGAGGCTTGAGAGAGCCTGCTTGTCCTGTATGCCACTTCTACCACATAAACCTGCAAAGAAATGGAGTGCCCCTCACCAGACACTCCCTCTCTGGTACCTGGATCTTCGATGTCCCAGCCACCAGAACTGTGAATAATACATTTCTGTTGTTTAAAAATCACCCAGTCTAAAGTATTTGTCACAGTAGATGAAACAGACTAGGTTCAGTCAAAAAAGTTCATGAACTTTCCACCTGACTCGCTTAGGATACTTGCTGTAATAGATGTTGCTCATCATATGGAAGGTTGCCTGACATCCCTAACTTAAGGAGCCATGTGTTAGGTGCTCTGCTCAACATCCCATGGGCTCACAGCTGAAAGCCTTTGAATGCACTGTCTTGGACATCTAGTCCAGCTGAGCCTTTAGGTGGCTATAGCCCTGGATAACACCTGGCTATATAACGCCATGAGAAGTTCCAGGGAAGGACCACTCAGCCAAGTCCTGCCTATATTCTTCACACAAAAAATCATGAGTGAGATGCAGTGGTTGTCTTTGTATACTACGATTTGGTATAGTGTGTTATACATGAATAGTAACTAAAATAGCCAGTGAGAGAGGACAATATCTTGAAACTGAGTGGTAGAAATGGAGGTATTCAAATGTAGTCATGGCATATGCAAACGACTATACAATATTGAGTGAATAAAAACAGCATAATACAAATTTAAATGGAGTATATCTCAATTGTATAAAGAAAAATCTATAGGATGAGAGCACATCACTGAAACACAGTTATAATTAGGCTTTCATTTTGAAATAATTATAAATTCATAGTGATTTGCAAAAATATCACAGAGATCCTGTGTACTCTCCATCTGGCTTCTTTCAAAGGTAGCATGTTAAATAATATAGAACACAACCAGAAAATGTACGTATATAGGTTTGTCTATGCTCACCAGCATCAATGAAATTATTTCTGAATGATAGTCCACATAAGACATTAGCAATTATACTTGACTTATATATACATCACTGCTGAAATTCTAACACTTCAACTCTTAAAATATTGTTGTTTGGAAAAATCTAGAAAATATTTGTAGTCAAGTTACTGTTATTATGTAACTGTCAATTTCCTGATTTCGCCCCCATTCCCCTCCTTTCCCCCAGTAGATTGTATGCACCAACCATAATGATATAATGCTTTTATTTCATTACATTCCCCTTTACTTGTGCTTCTTCCTAGGCTTCAGTCAGTCTGCTTGTAAGTGAAATTTTTAAATTAAAAAAAATTTTGGCTAGGGATTTAGTTCAGAGGCATAAGTGCCTGCCTGGCAAGTGCAAGGTTCTGAGTTCGAGTTCCAATACTGCC